>VUQR01023141.1:0-11415 GCA_015108515.1 Hemichromis elongatus | reverse complement strand
CACATTGGGTTACACTGGAATAAAAACATGTTGGCACTCCGATGGGTTGTCAAGACCATAGGACAGTGCACCTTCTTTAGAAAAACCAATTAAACCAACTGCCTTAAAACCAAAGGAGCACTGGGTTAACAATTAAACTACTTTTAGTTTAAACGCCCTTAAGGGTTAGTCCACCCATATTGAAAAGAAATAGTTAAAACCCTTCTTTGCCTTATATTATTTACTCCCAAAATTGGCCCTTTTTGCATATTTCCTATTCATTTTTTCCCTTTATTTATCCACAGTTTGTATAAGTATATTGCATATATTGAAACTTTCTTAGATGTGCAATACAAATTTCACATAAACTTCTGTTTTGAGTTTTTTTTTCTGTTTCTTAGGCTTAAAAAAGTGTTTCATTAGACAGCACACTCCTACCTGACTGCAGAAATGTATTGTCTTTTATGGGATTATTCCTGTCTTTTCTTAAGTCTGCACCTTTACACACAGAGAAGTTAGAGTTATGTTCTTAGTATAGCCATTGTTAAGAGAAGACATGAGATTTAAATAGTGCAGGTTTCAAAGCACTTACTATTGTGTTGTTTTTCTTTTTCTTTTTTTAATGACAGAAGAGCAAGAGCCATTATGACCGAAAAGTAGACATATTTGCTTTGGGGTTGATATATTTTGAACTTCTTTGGAATCTCTCAGTTGGCTCTGAAAGGAAAGCGGTGAGTTTTTCAAAAGCATTATGCAAAATATTGCTGCAAACTTGCTCTGTTAATAACGGTTTTCAGTTTGTGTCATAGGGAGCGAAATGTTGATATAGAGCTAATTTAATGTTTACTGTGTTTTTATTAAATAAATGAGCAGATAATCCTTTTCATCCCATCTCCCATTATATAAATGCCAGGTTTGGGAAAATGCCCGAAGCTGGAAACTTCCTCAAGGGTTTTTGATTCATTTTCCACAGGAGGTACATCAACATTATTTTATGTTTACTACATAAACTTATATTTACTTCTTTCTTTTTTTTTTTTAATATACACACAATTCCAGCAATCATCTATTTCTATGAAGGATGAAGAGCCCCAACTGTTAATTGTTAATAGCAAAAATGACCAAGTAGGACTTTCATAGAACCTGAATGTTTTCTTTGTTTAATTTCCCAAGTAAAGTCTAAATGTGGCAAATGATATATACTGGACTTTCACAATAAATGACAGCATTGATTGATACCGATACTGATTTTACACTGTTCTTTTCTTATGTCTAATTGCAGTATCAAATCATAAAGGCAATGCTGTGTACGAAGCCAGAAAACCGTCCTGAAGCAAGTAAACTAAAGGAGGAGCTGAAAGAGTACTCTGATGCACTTTTAATGCAAAAGCAAATGCTTCGAAATAGTAACACAGTTTGACAATTATGCCGACCTTAATGAACAGGTTAAAAAAGAACACTCGGATTAGTCATTTCATGCATGACTGTATTCAATACACATCATGTCACGCAGTACATGTGTAGATGTTTTGAATGCTTTCTTTTCATGGTCTGATGCATCATCAGATATAGTTGTGTTTATGGAGTGCTTGGTTTAAAAACGAGGCAGATGAAGTGATGTGATATGATGTTATAATTTGTGAATAAAATGCTAATTAAATTTATGTCATTGTTCGTTTGTTGTCTACACTTGTATAAATTATTTGTTTTATCCTGTAATATTTTGTAATAAAAGTTATTTGTATAGTTTTTTCAAATAAATAAATAATAATAATTAAAAACAAAAAAAAGAACTCCAGATGAATGCTTTCAATGTGAAATAGTAAGTGCAATAAAAGAATATTACAAGGTGACTTGGGTAAATCCTTTTAATGTGTGGAGGGAGCAGCTTGCTGGATATGGTCGTTTCCATACAGTTGGGCCACTTTCTTTTACAGTAAGTGGTATAGGGTGTCACGTGATTCATTTCATCTATTGAAATATGAAATATACTGGTAAGTGAATTGATCCTTTACTTAGGTTTTTACTGTGAAGTCACTGCGTACAATAAATTTACCATGGAGTACTGGAAAACTGAATTTTGAGTCTTCCCGTGATGAGTATTTTCTACTTCACTCTCTGTGTTTATACACCACCATAAACTGTAATTTTTCATCTCTGGCTCTCTTCCACATCCTGTCTTTTATCATATCTCTCCCCTCTCATCTTCAACCAGTAGTAGTAGATGCCGGAGGTTGTTTCCTGTCACCAAGTGTTTTCATACTGAGGGTCATCTTATTGTTGCCGTTTTCTCTGTATTGTTTTAGGTAAAGCGGTTATGCTGTTGATTTGGTGCTATATAAATAAAATTGCATTGAATTTTCTGCTGGATCAATTTACTTTTTTAAAAAAAAATTTTTTTCTAATATAAAGTAGCTGTCAGTGAATCGGTGACTCACGATCTTCCAACATGCCAGCTTATACATGTATTGACAAGTCATTTCTAGCGTTTAATTGGCAGTGTTCAAGCGTCGGTTCCATTGTGCCATAGTTTTTTCCTCTTCCTAATGGATATGAACTTGGGCCAAAATAAATAGAGGAGTGGGAATGCACAATGCGATTATTGCGATTATAACAATTTTATATCAATTATTTTTTTATTCGATTTTACTTTAATGCTAAGCTTTTATGTCTGCTAAGGTGTGGACACTGTGGGACATGACGTTTCCACTGACGAATCGAAACTTAAAGGCGACTGAGTCCGCTAACGCGCTTACGGAAACGTGGAAGCATTTTTTTTTTTTTTTTTAAACGATAAAGATATACTATTGTACTTTGTCGTAATCCTGCACAATTCTGAACTCTGATTGCAACTCCTTCGTCTTTTGGGAGGGGATTGGGACACCATGTAGTTCTATAGGGAACGAGCTGTACAGGCTTGGAGGTGAAATCGAGCAAGTTGGCTCTACAGGCCATGATCACGGTAAGTTTTATTTAATATTTAAGTGTGCCTTTGCAACAATACACTTGTTATTATTCGTCGGAATTATTATTTAATTTAATATCTTGGCACGTGCAATTGGCTTTACTCTCCGTTACTGTCACCACTCTTTATTTCATCTGCTGACAAACATAGGGATATAACTTGAACATCTATCTAGTAAATGAAAAACAAGTCATTTGGTCTTTGGTCTATAAGTCTTACTGCTAATTACTGTTTTCCTTGACAGTGGAAAAAAGGTTTAAAGACACTTTCTTCACAAACCAGTTGCACAAAATAATACTATTCAAGTGAATGCAACACTGACCAATCAGAGCATCTAAGGTTATATTTCAGGAATAGCTAACATGGCTGGAATAACCCTTCCCATTTGGGCATCTTGTGCATTACATTACTGAATATAGCGTTGTTTTTTTTATGTAGTTACATCACTTGCCAGTATAATCAAAGCTTTGATAATTTGTTACCAGATTTACCATCATTAAACAGCCTGACGGCAGTGATGTACACTTAAGGAAGGGAGCCAAACAGACCATAACAGGAAATACTCTGCAGTAATGGATATAGAGCAAGAAGTTTCAGTTGATTTCATAAGAACGCAGTCTTTGCTGAACTAAAGTATACTAGGTTTCTTATTATAGGTTTCTTATTATGTTCAAACTGAAAGTGTAGTTTACAGCTGCAAGTGTAACTGTTTTTTGGTGATGTCTTTGTTTTAGATGGAAACAGAAGCTGAAAATCCAACCACGCCACTTATTCAAGCAGATATGTCTAACTATGTAAGCTGGCTCTATGAATATGGTCAGAAGGAAAAGATCATCATAAAGCCCAAGGAGTCAATAAACATAGACAAAAGAGGATTTCCGTAAGCCTCCGTACATCATAAAAAATATTAATTTTATTTTTATATATTTTTTGTTTTAAAAAATATAAAAATTAATGTATGATGTTGTGTGATGTTACAGAAGATGCTGTAGCTTTGTGGTTGGTGAGAAGGAGTATCCAACTGCTTATGGGAAAAATAAAAAGGAAGCTAAGGAGGAAGCAGCCAAGCTAGTATATCAGAGCTTGGGTGTAACATATAAAGATCGCAAACCGACGAATTTTGTTGGAATTGTTAACAACTACTGTATGAAAACAGGCCGAATCATTGATTTTACTGAACTGAAAAGACCACCACATTACCCCGAGTAAGTATAATTGAATCTTTGGAAGCTGAATAGATGTTACAAGGAGACTAAATTAGCCATTGATGCATGATACTTTTTGTACTAACATATCTTCCCTGCATACATAGGTTTTCCTACAAATGTGTGATCAACAAGAAGGATTACCCTGAGGCTGTAGGTGAAACTGCCAAGGAAGCCAAACAAAAGGCAGCTCAGTTGGCCTGGTCTGCTCTTCAGGAACAGTCTGACTGGGACAGCAAGGTATTTCAATACTTCTACCATGTAAATGTCACATGGTGCTCCATATTCATTATACAACATTTTTAAAGTGTCACTTTAGCACATTTTCCTGAGGCTTGCACTCAGCACTTTTCTACGTTTGATAACTAATGTTGAATGTCACATATTGTGCTCATTTTAGGTATCCTTCAGGTCAACCATGTCTGAAGACAGTGTTTCAACGATGCTGCCATCACCAGCAGCCAGACTGTAAGCATATATTAACATTAATGGTAGAGTATGTGGTAAAGTTTAACATGTATAAAACTGCACTAATGACTCTCTTTTTAATTCCAAGGGAGTCCCCAAAGGCCTTGTCAGAAGTCACAACAAGGAGTGAAAGTGAATCGGTATCAATCACTGACCCATCGAACTTGTTGGAGACTAAGGTCAGGGTTTTTTTTTCTTTTTATCACTTTAAAAATTATTTAAAAATTCATAGAACTTGAAATTGACTTTTTTAGACTAAAATATGTTGGCGTATCTGTGGTGCCCCTTTTCTAGAATTAAACCCATAATCTGTCAGTAACACTACACAGAAGAAAAATGTTATAAAAGCATAAGATGCTAGGATTGCTTTTTTTTCTCATTGGTAAGGTTAGAATTAAGAAGTACTTACAAAGGATAACATACTTATAAATCAAAACAATAACATTGGAAAAAAAAAAATTTTGTTTTTGTTGTTATAGATGTCCCTCATGTCAACTTTGTCTGTAGACACTCCACCAACCAGTTTGTCAACACCTTCACTGTAAGAAACTCTAATACTAGTAGTAATACAACCACTAAGTCAGGCAGTAGAGTGTTAAGAAAGCAGCACTCATGTACCTTGTTGTATTTTCCAAGGGAGTCTCTTGAAGCGTCTTCAAAAAGCATGCCAACAAGTACAAGTGACTCTGTTGTCTTCACTGATTCATCACACCCTTCCATGGAAAAGGTTTGTTGCTTCCTTCAGTGTTCGGGAAACCTTGAATTTGTTTAAAGAAAGAAATCCCCACTTTGTAATCTGTATACTATGCACTGTATATTGTATGAATGTGGTGTATATGGGTGTGGAGGGCTTGACTATGGGATAACATCAACCATGTAATTTAGTTTGTGTACTGTTATAGTTAGATCTTTGTTTGCATTCTTGTTAATAAGTTGGACTTATTTCTAGTGGCTTTTTAGTCAATTAGTGTGCAATTATATATATTTTTAATGTAAAGTCATTACATTTGTACTAAAAATCATAAATGTGTATGACAATCTATAAATGCCAATCCATAAATAAGCAAATCTGTGTTCAGATTTGTAAACCTACTGGTATTTGGAAATAGGTTGTAAAATATCACTAAATTTGGCTTCAAGAGCTTGAAATATAGACAGCTGTGACTCAGGCGCTTTGTCTGTTTACACAGGATATTTGCTACCCCTAGGTAGAAGATTGCTGATAGAGAAGCTGTTAATGCGATATACAGACAGTACTGCAACCTCTGAAAGTCGATCTCTGCAAGCTCAAGTACAGGGCTGACAAAGCACGAATTCAGACCAGACCAAAGTCCAGACGTATTTGCAAAGTGCCACGCACATTTACAGCTCTGCCACATCACAGTGCCGTTAAACAGAAAAAAGACTGGTAGTTCAGTGTCATTTACAAATTTGTTAGACAAACAAACTGAGAAAGAACTACACAACAGCAGCAAGTACAGGAGTACAAGTATCTCCAGATCTTTTTTTACATGTGGGGAATGATTGAAATTGGTGGATTGTGCCATTTTCATAGTGTTATGAGTACAATACTGTTGTGTTGTGGTGAAGAAAGAGTTCAATCTGCCAATTTTCTTGTTAGTCCATGTTTCTACCCTCAGCTAAGGTCACAAAGTATGGGTAGTGCACAAGATTGTAGACATAAGAACCAGAAACCTGGGCTTACCTGTAGAGACAGAGCAAATAGTTTAGTCATTCAGGAGTTTGCACACAGTAGATCAGCTCCTCGTGTACATAAAAAGGAACTAACTGAGGTTTTCGAGTATCAGGGTGGATTCTCAAGGGCAGACCCAAAACATACTGGGATGGACGATGGATTTAAATCAATCTAGCTTTAGTGAAAATAAAAAGCTGAAATAACTATAAAGACAATATCTTTCTATACCTTGAAAAAAACATCTTCTGTTTCAACAAGGTGGACATTAGATTGTGTGTCTGACTTTTTAAAACAGCATGTATTTCCCTTTTTTCTTTTCCTTATCACGTTTACTAAGCCCAGACATACATTAAAAGTATTTTTATTTATTAATAATATTTTCATACATCAGGCATTTTTATACTAATGATAATAATAACCATTTTATGTCCTTTTTGTGTGTTTTTTTCAGGATGCTAACAAAAACAAAAATACAGACAACAGACCAAGTGAAACATCAGGCCAATCACAGTATGAAAAAAAAATGTTCATGACATTTATACTTGTGTGGTCAGATTTTTGCATCTTCCTTTTCCCAGTAATTTATTTATTTTTTCACATCTTAATTTAATGAATTTTGTTTATCTCAATAGGTTTACTTCAGACTTTGATTCCATTGAATGTCTTGCGAAAGGAGGCTATGGTCACGTTTTCAAAGCAAGAGATAAACTGCTGAAGAAATATTATGCTGTAAAGATTGTTCGCCACAAAGAGTAAGTCGTTTTAAAGTACAAATGTGCATAAGTAATATTCTAATAACAGAAACCGTGAGAAGTATATCTTATGCACTGAAGCATTTCTGTGTGTTCCTTCTGATCAGAAAAGCTCTAAGAGAGGTTGGGGCATTATCAGACCTCAACCACTCAAACATTGTCCGATACTACAAATGTTGGCTGGAGCATTCAGAATACCAGTGGGACAATACAACTGACAGTTACAGTACTTCTCAGTAAGTTTTGTTTAGTTATTTAGTATTATGCTTTTTTTTTTGCTATGCTAAAAATGAAGGCATGACTCTAATTAGCTTTGTATTCTTACTTTTTTAGGTCTAGTAGTAATTCATCACAAAAGTACCTCTATATTATGATGGAGTTATGTGACAACAAAACACTTAAAGACTGGATCACTGAGACGAATGAGAAAACTCTAGATGAGTCTATAAGAAGAGCAGAAAGTCTTCCCATCATGCAGCAAATAGTCAGTGGAGTGGAGTGCATTCACTCCCACAGACTCATCCACAGGGACCTCAAGGTAAGACTCGAGATTATAGCATCACAAGCTTATGTCGCTGAGTTAGTTCACTGTTTAAGTTTTTCTGTTCCCATGTTCAGTTCAGTATCGTTTTTGTGTGTTTAATGGAGATGCACACTGCTGCTTCTTCTATTTCACAAGTAAACCCAGTAGACAGGCAACAGCTGAGTATTAGGGACACATTAAAAAAACAATATTAGTGTTGGGGTGGGGAATAAAGTGAAAATTACAATGAGTAATTAAGTAATTACAATGATAATTATAAGGACGTTGGAAGAGATGGTGCAGAAAGCTCAGCCTCCTAGTAGATGCAAATACCGTGTAAATCTGAAAATTGTAGGTGACTTCCTTCTAGACTTATGAAAAACTCGATTTCTGAACTTGACAGTGAGGTCGAGGTCACTGAGATTCGAACTCGCCTGAGATTTCTCGTAGCTACGCCTGAGATTATTGACTCATTTCTGACTACATGAAGCACCATGCTTAATGTTTAAATTTTGCTTTCCAACCGTCAGCCTACCAACATCATGTTTGGAAAAGATGGAAGAGTGAAGATTGGGGATTTTGGTCTAGTTGCTACTGAGACTGACGATAATGATGAAAATCAGACTGAGAGAACAGAGAATACAGGAACCAGATCATATATGGCTCCAGAACAGGTGAGGTCTATGTAAACAAATAACTTTCTTTTTCTGCATTTTTGTTGTTGTTGTTGACAGTATTCAATGATAGTTGTGTGCCCAACATTTTCTGAGTCTACTCAAGTTTCATTACCTTCTGTAGATGTTCTTTAAAATGACAGAATCTCCTGTTCTTTGTGTTTTTTAAAAGATGTTTACAACTTTAAAACAGTTTTTTTTCATTATCACATCTTCATTCCTTTGCTCTAAATCTTGTATCTCATTCCAGATTAAACCATCTCTGTTTTAGACTTGTATAACATGGTCTTAAAATCTAACTACAACCTAAAAAAAAGTGAAACCAGCATAGATTAGCTCACCACAACCATATCTTATTAATGTATTCACCCACGCTTAGTTAAAGGGTGTGTAAAACATTATATTTTTGTTTTATGACAGAGGACCAAAACGAGATATGGCTCCAAGGTGGACATATTTGCTCTGGGACTGATATATTTTGAACTCCTTTGGAAAATCTCTCTTGGGCATGAAAGAGCAAAGGTGAGTTCCTATGAGTGTTAATGTATGCATAATGTATAGAATTGCATACTTGTGATGTTTTTTTTTTTATCAAGTCAACTAACATGTTCTTTGTATCCTTTTATCTTTATGTATACTAGATTTTTAAAAATATCAGAAAGCAAATTCTCCCTCAAGAATTTTCACTGGCGTTTCCAGAAGAGGTATGATTCGTATTCTTTCACTTTCACTTTATCTCTAAAGCACTCTAAACAGCATAACAGCTGACCAAAGTGCTGTACAGAAAACAACAGGAGAACAAGAATAAAAGTATACATCAATACATGTACATACAAAGAGTAAGAAGTTTAGGAGAGATGACAACTCACACTGGGTTAAAAACAAAGGAAAATGGAGCGTTTTATACGAGTTTTATAAACAGCAAGGGATGTAGCCTGCCTGACCTCCAGAGGCAGCTCATTCCACATTTTAGAAGCCAAAACTGAAAAGGCTTTGTCTTATGATTTACAAAAAGTCTTCGGGGCAGTTCAAATGCACATGGTTAACTGATCTAAGAGCATGTGACGGCGTGTAAGGGCAAGCAGTGTTTTGTACCAGGTGTAGATGTGAGAGGGAGGCCAGGCTAATTCCAATCAACAGAGAAGCTAGGATAGTGTTTCATCTGATATGAGTACGGATGACATATAGTCATATTGATATAGAGAGATGCTGATTTTTTTTATATGTTTTTTTGCAGAACCAGATAATCGTGTCAATGCTGTGTGAGAGCCCAGAAAACCGACCTGAAGCAAGTACACTAAAGACAGACCTGGAACAGTGGGCTCAAAGATTAAATGCACAAGATATGCACATAGAAAATGTAACTGGTTAATCAGCACTTCCTAAGTGACATAAATATATCTTTTGTTGTGTTTTTTTTTTCAAGACTGTCTTTGTTGTACTGTTTTTCAATGTTGATAGCAGTCATTTTTTACAGAAAGTAGTAATCATGTTCTGTGGGAATGGGAATAACATATTTAAACTGATGAATTGTTTCACCTTTTGCTTTGTAATAAATAGATTGATGTGGAAAATAAAATAACGACCAAACAGGGTGTGATGGTCAATTTAGGGGGTGGGTCTTAACAGGTACTGATGGTTCGCTTACGCTTTACATTAAAATGAGTGTGTATAGGATTTTTTTTTTTTAATTACTACATACAAAATATGCACTCAGTTTAGAAAAATCAAATTTTGTGGAACAAATTCTTGTTAACATTATACATCGTAAGACTATTTTCTTTACAGTGCACGTTTGTTCCTTTTTATCACTTCCCGCAAATGAAGACGGTATAAGACTTTTTTTTTAATCTGTTGTAATTTCATAAACATAAACAGACCTTATTCTTGTCTCGACTAAAGCATAAGACCATAAAAACAAATGTAAACTTTCAATTTCTTTGAACGGTTTTACTTAACAAAGGAATTAAAAAATTTACATTTAAATAAATTACAGTTTGTTCATTATTAAAATTAGATATACCTTTCAGCATTACAAACATGGCCCACGAAGACTTGTTGAGGTGCACTTTAAAAAAAAAAAATGCAGAGGCTTTCTGCGCACAGAACATGAACGCTAAATCCACGTATTTGGAGTTGTATTGGAGACACTGAAAGACGGGAACCAGTTAAGTTTCGACTGCTCAGTTACCGGGTAGGGGAGGAAGAAGAAACCGAAACTTACCGACGCCTAAAATCAGCTGAATCGAAACAAACATACGCGGCATACGCGGAGAAATAAGATGGAAGTGGTGACGGGAGCAGTACTGTAAGCTTTGTGTGGTCTCATTTTATTATATTTTCCGAGTCATTCATGATGGCAACCAAAAACTACGTAGCTGAACTAAACAACTATGCGCAGAAATATGGCTTGAAGCTGAAGTACGAGGACATTAGCGCTGACGGCCCAGACCATAATAGAGTGTGAGTATATTTATAGTACTTGAGAGCTTTGAATATTATACTATATCAATGATAATAGCAGCAGTATTGAGCGTGATGAGTGTTCAATAGCACGGTAAGTCCAGAAAGCTCATCAGTACAGAGGCCTTATATATCTTATCGGAAAAGTACGCAAGTAATGGAGGTGACAGCAAATATAGACAGGTGTAGTAACGTAGGCTCACATGACTAGAAGAGGAGCTGGTTGTCAGTGTGTCAGCTGGCAGTGCACTTAGGATTTCAGTTTTGCCTCCAATTATTGCTTTATCATCAAATTATCATAACTGGGTCAAAACCGACCCTAACAACGCAAAGGTCATAATTTCTACCAGAGCATTTTATAATTCAGTAAAAAAAAAAAAAAAAAAACGTTTTATTTTGTTGAAATAAAGGTTTCTGACAAAGTCAAAAAGCCTTGATGCAATAGACAAATTTATGTGATTCTTGTAAGCATTTAAAATTTAAAACAGGTCGGTGCAGACCCTAACCTAACACAAGAGGAAGGTTTTAAGTTTCAAAGAGTTGAAATTTATGTTCCAGTAGCTTACTACGATTTCATTGAAGTCTGTCCTACAAAAATACACACGTATACTCTCGTACGACGTCCTAGGTCGCAGATCCCATTTGTATTCAACTTACGTTTTAATGTGGTCAGGGCCAGCAGCTCCGACC
>VUQR01023139.1:13506-31603 GCA_015108515.1 Hemichromis elongatus | reverse complement strand
AGGAGAGATTTGTGTAAAATTCAAATTTGTCACCAATAGTATGTTTTGTTTTGTTTTATTGGTTCCAGGTTTTTGACCCTCACCCTTTTGTGAACAAGGCTACACTCAAAGTCATATAAATGTGGATTTTCACATTTTAAAAAACTGTTGATTTTGTTTGTCTTAAAAATAGATACTATGGAGAATTTTCAATTGCATCAATTGTGTGGAGTAGAGAATCACATAAAAAACAGTGTTTTACAGGCGTAGGTGTGTGTGTGTGTACATGTGGAGGGTTTGGGAAGGGCTTGTTGTGTGTGGGTGGGGGGTCATGAGCCACTTTCACACCCACCCAACAGCAAGCATGCTGCGCATAAACTGCGCCCACAGAGCCACCAGAACGTGGAGATGGATTAAAAATTGAAATTGCTTTAAGCGCTTATATCCAAATATTTGTCCATTCTCAGCCTGAAATGAATTCCTACAGTTCCAACTCAACTCCACCCCTCCCACCTCGTCCTCCTCCTCCTCCTCTTCTTCTTCCTCCCCGGCCCCAAGCATTACGCGAGAGAATCAATTCGATCAATTCCCCTCTACCAATTGTTTGTTGTATTTTTTTTTCTGCTGACCACACCTCAAGGATTAATATTTGATTAGCCTTTAGGAGGGGTGGAAAGTACTTATTAACCTTATTTGTCAATCTGTCAGTGCCACTGTGTGAATTGTGCCTTGTGGCAGGGAGCGCAGGGCTGGAGGGGGTGGGGAGGGGATCACTTCAGGGAATATCATGTCTTCCAATGACTGCTCTCCTCTGGATGTTTCATCATAATTATCCTTTTTAGGCTGCTGCCACAAGCATGACAGTCATTTCTGCATTTTGAATGCATTTGTTAATTGATAGTATGAGACGCTGTTCCACAATAATATAATGGTATTGATGTTTAGCTGCTGTTTCCTTCCACAATTTGCCCAATTATGCCAACTTCTTTTCTCAGTGAATTACATGATGGGGTTATGGTTTGTAATTTAAATTCATGATGATTGTTTGTAAACAGAAAAATGGAGTGTGTTGCCATTCGGGTCATTTTCATCACGTTCCACAAAGACAAAGCATTTAGTCATTTTGAAATTGACACGTAAACCTCCACACTGTAAGCAGTTCATTTTTTTTTTCATTAGTGATTTTAATTAAGTCTTCCACACAACACTGAAATTGACTTTATGTATAATTGTTCATTATATGTCTTGTTTTCCACAATGGGGAAATTAAGGGGCCTCAAACGGATGAATCTGAGACATGATTAGTCTTGTTCATCCCAAATGTATAATTTTTTTAATGCCTGGCGTGAGCTTTGCTGCAAAGTGAAATTGATACTCGGTATATGAAAACATTTAATGAATTGCCAATTTTATTGTCAAAATCAAGCTAACAGATATTCTTTGGGGAAATTTAAGGGGGGGGGAGTTGGATGCACATCTGAACATTCAAGCTTTGCAGTTGGACGTTCGGATAGATTTTTTTTTTAATTGAGAACAACAAAAAGGTGAAAAAAGAAATGAAAAAACACTGCTTTCCCTGAGTTTAAAAGAACCAACGATGCTCAGATGTGTGAAAGCCAAACACACAAAAACACATACACATTATTTAATAGCCAGTGGCTTTATCTGCCTTTTGTTTAAGGAGTGCAACTCTTGCATCACAGCCTGTGCACGAAGGTCTGACTGCCTCTGTTTGGGTCTGAATCTACTTGTGTCTAAATGATAACACCTCTCCATATTCAGCGGAGGCCTCCCAGATCTGTCTCCTCAACCTCGGTTTTATCTGTGATCATACGCCCCCATGCTATCGAGCTCAGTCAAAGACCATCCCATGGTTTGCAGTGTTAATTACAGATCCTTTGATGTGATAGAACATAGCCCTGTAGAGATTGATTACTCTTTGAGCTAAGTTGTCTTCCAATTACTTAGACAATTAGCCAACTAATTAAAATACTTACCCTGTGCATTGAAAAAGGAAGAGGAGTACTGCTGTGAGGATCTCCCTTGATATATGAGCTGCCAGGGATTCTCAGAGTGTCTCAGCTGAGGGAAAGTAGGCCTGGTGTGCTGACTGCAGCTCAGGAAAAGGGCCCAGAATGAGCCACTGCAGCAGACGGTGATAATAATGTGGATCAAGCATTTGGAGACGTTTATCACTTCTTGTTGATTGAGGATAAGGATGTTAGATCAGAGGATGAATTGATGTTTGACAATCCATTTTAGAGACTTTTTTTTTTTTTTTTTACTATCTGACAAATGCCAACTTCTCAATGACAAGCTCAAATATTGAATATTTCTAAATAGTTATTGGTTCTGTTGATCATTTGAATTTTATCTGTGCAGACTGCAGATGAAAAAAAAAAGTGAAGAAGCAATGTTCAGCTTCTCCTGACAAATAATTAGTCAGTGGACTTGAAGTCATTGAAGCGTGTCTGAATATTTACACTCCAATCATTTGTAATTAGTCTGAAAATGGCAGTTTGGGACTCTTTCATTAATGGATCCGTTAAAGAATTTGGTCCTCTGATAAAAAAAAAAAAAAAAGGAAGAAAAAAATTTATTAATTTCTCAAGAGACTTCAAAAATAATTCTACTTTCTGATAGCAAACTGTTAATGTTCTTTCACTGGTGTTAAAACATTGAATAAGGTGCTCATTCATCAGCAATAGAAGCAGTGTGCAAAATAACATACTCGAACTATTTCTATGGCTAATGACAAACCAGCTTATCTGACTGACCTATGTTGCTCCTAACGCATTATGACAGAGCAACTCAAGTTTTTGTCTTATTTTGATAGATGCATTACAAATGAACACCAGTAGACACATAGTTATGGTAAAAAAAAATTTAAATTAAACTAAACAAATTATTAATCCCAAAATTTAAACCATTTTTAACCAGTTAGCTAAGCAAGAGGCTCAAGAAGAATTAGACAATAGACAAGAAGAATTGTCCAAAGAATGGACAATACAATATTCCTCTTTTGCTTACAACCTAATCCATAATTGGTGTTTTTTGATGTCATTTTCTGACTGATGCTGTTAATTGGTAGAAGTTATCACAAGATTGTATCATATTTTATATCAACACCTGTTCAATTATAAAGTATTACACAAAGACTGGACCTGGAAGTGGATAGTGCACAAATTCAAAGTAAACATGCAGAAGATGATGCTCAGTGGTTTTCCTCATGACATCTTTATATGATTAAACTAAAACTTTGGCCCAGTAAGCGTCACTGTCTTCTTGTATTTATTTTTTATTCTTTCAATCCAAAGGATCACCAAAGGACTAAAAGTGTATCTATTGCTACATTGAAGTTCTTAGAGCATTTATTTTTTAATTACTGCGACTTAGCCTTCCTTACTATTATGACTCGTCTCAGGATGATAAATAGCCCATTTAAATCATCTTCAGACTATAGAGTATAGTTCACGTTGTTTATGCTTGTCATGGCAGCTCATCTCTTAAACCATGATGTGTGTGAATCCTTTGACTCTACAAGACAACATTTCAATGGGTTAAAATTATTTATTTATTTTTTTTGTGCGCTGCATCTAACCGAAGCTTGTCACGCCTATTGTCACGTCCCTTTAACCCCAGCTGGGCAACTCCATTATTGCCCCTCCATTGTAATGTTAATGCTGCGTTATCTGTGCAAGGGACAAATATGCCAGGGACAATGGGGGTGTAGACATGCATTCAATTTATGCTTCCATAATTGCTTTTGATGATGTAGATAATTATGTTGTACTCTGGAGAGTTTTTGCACTAGGAAATTTAGAGAAAAACCTTAAATCCTTTGTATTTCCTGGACAAGTATCCCGCGTAAATAATGTCTTTCCAATTTTCCATCCACTTTTGGTTTCATACTGTGTCGGATTTTGAAATGGCTAAGTTTCTCGCTAAATGAGGGTGTTTTAATTATTGGGTTTGCAAATAAAAGTCATAACTGCCAGCAATTACTTTTTAAAGATGGCTGCAGAGTTATCAGAAGTAAGTTAAAGGCCTGTGGTGATGGCTACAAGAGCCTCGTTGTACTATGTAGAGTATGATTTGTACCCTTCAGACATGTTCTGACAGTTTGGAGGAGAGATAACACTGTGTGCAACTAACCTTCTGAATTGTATATAAAGCAGTTGGAACCTGTTCTACATCAACCAGCTATAATAGTCGAATATTGCATACACCATGAGAATTCACTAATACCTACATAAATACCAAATAGATATATATTTTTGTATTGCCATATATCTATTCTTGTAAAAGAAATGCAAAAGCATTGATTTTTTTCCCTGTTAGTTTTTCCTTTTCCCTGCTGCCAGTTTTAAACTCGCAGAGTGTGTCTGATTGAAGTTGTTGGTGCAGGCTGGATCGAAAGACCCCCTGTGATTAGGAGGTCAGCAAGTCTGAGAGATCAAACTCTCCTTCCTCATCCCCTAATCACAGATTATATAAAACAATCTTAGCACCACTTAACCTGTGCGGGAGCCCTGATATGGCTTGGCATGCTCTGTCTCTATTAATCAATCAGCTTCATGCCTTCATGAGATCTGGGATGCAAATTTGTGTAATGGCTGTAGTCCCATTTCTATGGATTTTCTTGGGTGCCAAATTCCTGTGACATACATGTAGGGCAAATACGCGGCTAAAACAATAAATAGCAGCAGCAGAGGCAAATCTCTCACTTTAGGATTTCACAACTCACTCTGGTTACATTTGGAAAACATCAAGCGTGACCAAATAGTTAAATATTGCAGCTGCTAATGACTGAATTGGCTAGATGTTACTGTGTGCTTAAGGATTTATAATCAAAAAGATTTTCTCAGTTATGCTGTACAATAGCATCTTCCACGAAATTCATCCTGGTGTCTCACTCTGTCAAATCTGTCATTTCTTTCTCAGTTTATTCTCACTGGAGAGGTGTACTATGATGATACTGACAACACAATTTAGGGAGCAGAACAAACTCAGCTGGTTTTGTTTTCTGGTGGCAGCTGTGTATGTCTCTGTCTGTAGTACGCACTTAACCGGTGAGGAAAATGATAAATACATGAGTGTTTATATTCAATATCTTTCACCTCTGTTATCAGACAAAAAGGCATAAATGGGGACTTAGAGACTTTTCAAGCACAATGATTTTTTTTAATATGAAGCTGTTATGATTAAAAGAAAAATATGTTTTTTTAATCCAGCTCCACAAGTAGAAAGCATAGCACTTAAATGAAGAACAGTGATAATATACTTTTTTTTATTTTAAATTAGCACCACATTGTGACTTGAAGAGAAGTCAAATGTTAAGTTAATTTATAAGAGTGTTACACTCACAGAGGCTATTATTCTACTGCAAACTTAATAAGTGTAATAATAACAATGTATTGACTTTTAATTTTTAATTTTGATTTTATTATTATTTTACCATACTTGGTAACACTTTAGGGTACACATAAGCGCCACTGATTAGATGGTTATACCATTCATATTAGTAGCATTTGAAAGGAATGATTATTTTGAATGGTCATATTCATATTAGAACCACCAGACCACCACTGTTTCCCCCCAGTGACCTCATAATCAATGCACATTGATAGTAAGTAAGGACATTTTTGTACATGTAAGGTTGGATTGCAACATATAAATATGTAATACATGTGGTCCATTCATGTAACAACAAAGTGCAGTTGTCAACGGTGGTTAATGGTGTCCACAAAATCCTGATTCTTCCAAGTCTAAAAAAATTGTCTTGTTTTCACTAATTCTCGGTTTTCATTGTTTACTCAGTCCTGACAATGTGCAGTTAAATGCTATGCTGCACTCACCAGTTAGCCTCTAACTGTGTCTGTCTGCGTTTTAGTGCTGAACAGGTCGTGCATTTTATGTTTAAAGAGCTTGTTCTCTGAAAATAGCTACCTGCTGTGAAAACAGCTAAACGGTGATCGGAAACCCTCTGTGATACTTGTAAAGCTGAGGGGAGGTGAAGATTTGAGCGATAGTTTTGATAATCTGTTGGTTCATCTCTAGCAGATAGCCCTTGCACAATGCCACATCATAATGTAAATTGCAGCTGTTTTAACATATAAAAAATGTCATATTTTTAACAGTAGCTGAGTGTTTTTGCAGCTCTTTTTCAAAATGTAACTTTCATAGGTTTTTTGTTTGTTTGTTTGGTTTTCTTTCTTTTTTTTTCTATCCTCTATGTCATCATTGCTTGTGGCATCAATCAGAAGTAAAAAGCAAGAAGGTAAATGGTGCCTGCTGACTATATCTCAAGTTTAATGTTTGAATGTTTTTTTTGTACCATTAAACTCTACAGTTTTCTTGGCATGACAGCTCATTTTTTTTGTTTCTACGCTCTAAATGTTCATGATGATGCTACTGAGGGTCAGTTTCAATGTGAGGAAAAAGCACATGTTCCAATATGCACTTTGAATCTCTAGGTCGCTTCAATGAGGCCAACCATGTAATGTCCCTCCCTGCTGCTGTATACAGTGTAAGAGCTGCATTAAATGGCTGCTCCATCTTTTGAGGCTGGCTGGGCTGCTTATGAGAGGAACATAAACTACCACGCAATGTCCCATTGTCTCTGGCCACTTAGTTCCTCTCATTGTTGGAGGTTATTTTGCCCTTATGAGGGGCAGAAGGTTTTCAGTGTCAGTAGCAGGTGATTAATGACTCACTGTGGCTCCCTCCTGCTGAAAAGTGCATACTCAGTCTAGACTAAGATTTCCCTAACCTACCACCTCCCCACAAAGGGGACATCCATTCACCAGTTGAGGAATTTTCAGTCCCATAGAGGCATGTGTCCCCCTAGCTTATTTAACATATTTGTTCACGTGTCTCAAAAAAAACTTGATTGAATTTGAAGTGAAAAGTCACATTTACATCTTGCCATTCCCTTGTGGTTAATCAAGTCTAATTAACTGGACAAAGTGGAGATATTATGAGCCACTGTATTTTGTTTTCTTAGCATGTGATATCTGCTGTATTTCTTGAAGTTGCCCAACAGTAAAGATATCTAGTCACAGTAATGGTGATGAGCAGTGGTTGGTGTATAAATGTGATTTATAGTGTAGACAATAGAAGAGAGACCTGCCTTCTGGTTGGCACCTTCGACAATCCCTCAAATCTCTTTGTATTTTCAGCAAAGACCAAAAGAAAACACTCCCGAATAATAAAGGCAGCATTCTTTGTATATGAGGCGCATTACAAAACAGAAACCAAATAATGAATACATTTGGGTGAGGTGGGGGTTTCACAGAGACATAGTGACTTCCAACTATGGAAACCATGCAGGGAGCCACCTTTGTCTCCTGACCTTTACCATCAAACACTATTCCTGTTTCCAAATCCCTTCGAGTGCAAGAAACAACCCGACTCTGTTGGGGCCTATATGACTCAAATTATATCATTTGTCCAATTTGCTATTGTTTCATCCATGTCAGGATAATTTGCTTTGGGTTTCTCTGTAATGTCTTGGGTTTTGTCTTCCCCCTTGAGAGCCTTGCTATACAGTGTGTGCCCTAGATAGACTGTTTATCAAGTGCCCTGTGTTCTGTCAAGTTGACTTTCCAACCATGATGCACAGATAAAATGTACAGCTTCATTTCACTGGCAATCTCAGGAGGAATAGGCCTGTGACCGCAGCAGGAGCCTGTTTACCTGGGGTATTAATTGGGTCACAGTTAAAAGCGCGGTGCAGACAGTCTCGCTGAGGATAAAGACAAGGCAGTCATCATTACTCAACACCTACTGTATAATGACAGCTTCATCTCTCCCTCAGTAGCCATCCCACTCCTAATTAATCTCATCATCTCTCCTAACAGTTGGACAGTCAGCAGCCAAACAGATTTAACATATGTTATTATCACTATTGCTCTGAAACCATTTCACTTTCAAAGTGAAAAGTAGATCTGTCATTATATTTTTTCGAGCAGCCAAGTCAGCTTGTCAAGATCACAGTTGTATCAGTGTGAATTCAGCCAATTCTACAAAACCTTCCAATCTATTTCATTTTATTTTGAGTCTAGGCAGCAATTAGTCTTCTAAATGTGTGTTCATGATCAGGCTGTATGAATCATAATTAATTTTCAGCACTAAATTGATTCATCAAAGGGCATAGTATTTCAGGTTTTTTTTTTTGCCTCATATAAGAGCTTGAAGCTTCACAATCAGTGTCAGATTTTGACAACTGGTGGCAGAGCACTCATTAATCAACTCGTGAACTCGGTCATTTCCTGCCTCCTGGGTTCACTAGGCAAAGACAGCAGTCAGAGATGGTGACCACCAAACGCAGTAGACTCCCTGACAGCTCCGTCTGGCTCCTCCAAATCATACAGACAACCTTTCCTGTGATGACTGCAGCCAATTTGCAGGAACAGGGAGAAATCAGTTGTCTTTGCCATTAATAATACTGAAGTGTTGAAGCATCATCTTCTGCCTCATCTACTGCAGGCAGGGTGTCATGCTTCTCCAATTAATTGCTTGCTTGCCAAATGTATCTTTGCGCATTATCTTGTTATATCTTTTGATTGCATGTGCTTAATCCTTATCATAATTGGAGTTGCACACTGCCACTGGGCCAGTTATGTCTCATACCAAATTAGGCTTAAAATTGTTTACTGAAATATAGACGCTGCTCACTTTAGCCATGAATTCCACAGCAAACAATGTTGGAAAATAAGAGATTAAGAATGAGAAAGAAGCACAGACGTACTGACATTTCGGTTGGGCATCTGTTATTCTTTTTTTTTATTCTGTCAGGCAATGATTTGCTTCCACATAAAGCGGTCCAAGCTCTTTGTGTGTTTTGTTGGTTCTTGATTGTGCATGAACAATTCTCTGGGCAAACAAATCAGCCTACTCAACCATCAGGGTACCGGTAATTCAGTGAAACTAGTCCTCCCTGGAAGTGTTTTAACTCTCAGGCAGAGGCCAAAGAAGAATAACAATCATAACCATGAATGGGCTACATGGGTAATGGAGCACCACCTCTGCTGCTGCTTGCCATGTGAGGGTGTTGTTTTTACACAAATTGTGAGACGTTGTCACATTGCAAAGGCAGCAAAAGGTCATGACAGCACCTATAGTCATTAGCAAAACTCAGAGATGATGTATTAATTCAGTCAAATGGCCTAAATTTCCTACTTTGTAAATATACCTGACTGTAGATATTCACATTATTTGAAAGTTTTGGAGGCAAATATTATATGGGCATCCGATTCGCCAGAAAGAAAAAAAAATGTCAGTTTCTCTGGTTCTTTATATATTCTTTGCTCATCCCTTAATCCTTCTTTTCATATGAATTTTAAGTAAATTCTGATTTTGAAATAAATCATTAGTTAATTATATCACTTATGTAATATAATGAATTTAAATGTCTTAATTTAATTGACTATAAATTTGTATTAAACCGCTTTAATCTAAATTATTACTCCATCCATCCATTCAGGTAGCAGTCTACATATACCTCTTGTCCTGGACAACACCTGGAGTATTCCTGGGAGAACACAAAGACATTCCCAGTGAAATCTCTATAGTCTTGAGTCTACCTGGGTCACCCCCATCCCCTCACGCTTGTGGCTACAAACTTCATAAAGCCTGAAGGATTATACCCATATTCATAGAATATCTCTGGTATCAAAATGTATCAGCAAATAGTTTCCACCATACTGTAAACATTTAAACGGCAAAATGGCTTTTTGCTTGACCTGTGAACGCTTCTCTGCTGAGTTCACCGGTTCAGTCACCGATTGTAGGTCATCTGGAATGAAAAATAAAGTCTGTTTTGTAAATCTTAACCATACTTTTATTATGGGGGATTATGTGTGGTATGAAACTCTGCACTCATTGGCTAACAATTTGTCAATCATAGCTCATTAGCCAATACACATGTGGTTACACAATCAGACCCCCTCCCGACCGAGAAACAGGAGATTTCAGCAGGACTTCAGAAACCAATCACTGATGTCATAGTAGCTACATCCATCTGTTATTCTGTCTATGCTAAGAACACAGAAACTATAGACAAAGAACATCTATGCAATAAAGTTAAAACAAATGTCAAAAATAATGGATCTATCCACTGCAGCCATTGTTTTTATTGTATTTCTTCAGCCTTATACCTTCGCATGGTGTCATCAGGCTGCAAAAGTTTGATGTTTGTGGGTTTTTTGGAGGTTGTCTGCATTGGTTGCATCCCAGAAATCCTTAACTCTGCTTGGCCAAAGACCTGCCATGATTTGCACTCAAATTACTTGAAGTGTGTGAGACTGATGTCACATACTTTTATCAGTCGGTTTGACCCCTGTCAGTCCAACCATATCTCACACAGTGCTTATGAAGTATACTGGCTATATTTTAAAAGTTAAACTCTCAAGAACAATCACTACAATGTATTATTTTTATGGTGAAGGGACTTTGCTTATCTGACATTTGATAATGACTTGCAACTTAAAGAAAAACAGACCGATTGTATCACTTCAGCTCCAGCTTGCGTATACTGCACATGTTAAGTCACTGTACCAATGTGAAGTGTGAAAATAGTTATTATTAAAGTAAGTTTATCCACGAGACAAACTAAATTATATTGGATCAGAAATACGCAGAAAGCTCCTCTGAGGATTTTCAGTTTACTTTGGCACAATAAGAGCAGCAAAGAAGCACAGCGATAAAATCAAGTGAGCAGTTTTACTTAAGATTGAAAAAAGACTCATACAATTAGACAAATTATTAGAATTACAGTCTTTTTGAAGCACACTGTTAATACTTATTTTAAAAACTTTGTAGCTTTCATAACTTTATGCTATTTTATCCATTGTTTATGCTATGTACATTGTACCCTTTTAATAGTTTTCATTAACAGCATTTTAAAGGTTTGAGTTAAAAGCTTTCCACCTGGTTGATGCTATGTGCCCAGCTGCTGGTCCAGTCTTAAGACAGTATTGCAGGTTCTTGTTCTTATCCTCTGCAGTCTCTGTGGAGGTATATTGGCAGACGCTGTTTGCTCTGTTAATTAAATTTCCTCTTTGCAGCAAATGAGGTCATATTCCACCATTGGTGTAATGTGTCTCTCATGTACAACAAAGAGAATGCAGAGAGTCCAGGAATCTTTACTGAAACAATCAACTATATCATTGTTTGTCTGTGGATCTATATTTTTGAGGAGCATCACCATGGTGAAATCTGATGCCACTGCTTGTGGTTTTTATTGCTTCAATTTTACAGACAGTTGGGATTAATGTCAGTCTCTATAGCTTCCAGGGAAAAAAGGGCAATAATATAGGAGTCCTTTCTATTATTCCGTGGCTATACAGGATGAAATAATTTGTTCTTAACTCAGCTTGCAATACTGTTAAGATTGTTACTGTGTGCCATTTAAAATGCTATTCATCATGATTCTTGTCATATTGACATACTTAGAGATGATCTCCAGGGTGATTGTTAGTGCCAGAATGATTTTTCAGGCCTATAAATAAGTATATTTTCTTCTCAGATGAGGGTGATTTGCTTATAAACCACGAAATGTACACACATTTGACAGACACAGGAAGGGTTAGGAAAGGACACTGCTGAGTGTCTTACTTGTTTACATTTGTACATGCTGCCTTAACTGAATACCACAATAAAAGACATATTCTCCAACTAAGAAGAAATAGTTATTCCCTCTAATTGGAAATGCTCACTTCGAGTGAATAAGTTGGACTGCAAAGATAAGTTAAATAAAAGTGGCAATCCAATTAAACAGGCCGGGAAATTTCCATTTCTGTCTTTAGCCATCTCTTTTTTTTTTTGTTATAAAACACTGAGGCTGAAATGAAATCAAAGGCTTTTATTTACCTGTTCCTAACCATTTAAAAAATCCAGGACCTGTATTACGCTGATATGACAATGTCATTTTGTTGAAAATCATTTTGCGTTTTTTAATTTGTTAAAAATTCAGCATGACAAAAAAAAAATAATAACATTATTTGGATGTTAAAAAAAAGAAGTCAGTGAAGTATAAATTTGATGAAATTTAAAATGTTCAGAGTGTCAAAATAAAACAGTTGTGCAGATATTTTTAACAACTGGACTGATTGGAATAAATTATATTATCAAATAGTTTGAGAGGAGCATTGAGTATTGAGCCAATCAAAGGCACACAGGCCTATGGTAAAAGTAATGGGGTTGTTTTACTGATCAGTGAAGTAAGAAGGGAGCACAATGCTCTGTACTGCCTTCACCACCAGTGGCAGAACACTTGATCACAGAGAAGTTCAATCATATGCATTTACATAACAATACTCCCACTAGGGACTTCTGATGCATATATGACTGGTGTAGTAGCACTGTGGCTCTGCATTATGAAACAACAATGAGTCTGACAGGGGCAAAGCAAATAATACAGAGAGGGTCTTGGCAACACAATGAAAGTGTATTGTCTAATGAACAAAGGCATAAACTCCTCCTCTTAAAATGAACCATTGTGGATAGATGAAGGAAAATGTAAGACACTAAATTGTTAAGATTAAAATTTGGGAAATACTTAAAATAAATAAATAGATATGTTTCAGCCTAGAATGACAACATACCAATATCATATAACATTACTGACAAAAGTAAAAATATAGTGTTCTGTGCACTAAATGTGATATTACTAGTTCATATTATCAGCGACATATTTATTGCTTAAAATTTTTTTAGAACATTGTTGTCTCAGTGCGAAATATACACTTGCAAAAACTTAAACATTCTCACTTTTAAGAATAAAACAGCTGACATAACCAAGGATTATGAGCACTGTGAACAGACTGTAGCTCTGCTTTGAAATGTGCTATTGCTGCACTTAGAATAGCTCAAGAAACACATTCCATAATTTCTGCAATAACTGGAAACAAGAGAGGATTTTCCACACCTTGTAATCTCTGATGTCACAGTGATGTGTCCCTTCATAGAGAATGGAGGTGAAAAAAAATGTAAAAAGGTCATAGAGAGAGCAGCCTGGGCAATTTTCTGGTCATCAGACTACATTTTCTGGCTTTGAGAATAAGGACTAATAAAAGTATTTCCCATTCACTGACTCCCCTTCAGGCTATATGGCTGTTCCTTGTTCTCTTACCAAATGGTGTTTAGGATCAACATGGTCCAATGTGCTTTGCATCAAGACTGTATTGCGATCGAAACATTTCCATCTAAAACCTAAAATTTTAATAAATGCAGTGTTATAAATCCTGTTTTACTCTTCGTAGAAGAGTTTTCATTGTCTTGCTTTTATTATGTGGATTTTCAAAGAATGCAATATTTCCCTAATTGAAATTAACGATAGTAACATCGTTAAAAAATGCCAGTGTAAACATAATAGAGAGAAAGGTGGTGATAACACTGTGGGCTCACAGCTAGAGAGGGGCCATTAAAATCTTAGCAGGATGTATGAATTAATTAAGCAATATCTTTTTAGCATCCCAAAACTTCTAAACTTTGGCCCTTGTGATATATTCCACCTTAATGAATAAAGGGAATAAACATATTTTGGTAAACAAACCTGAAAGTTAATTTTTAGGGCTTTCACAGTGGAATTAGACTTCTGTTTTAAAAAAAAAATGACTGAAATACAATATAACAACCATTATGTCAGTTGATGATTTATCTATTTAAATGAAATGACATTTATTTGGTGTCAGTGATTGTACATTAAATCAATGAGCTACATCACTGGTTGACATGTATGTACACCAGAAAGCCACTAATGTTAATTTAACTGGTTTATTTTAGGATGGTTTAATTATATGTTACACGTTACTGTTAAAATAAATGAAGATAAAATATATTTAAATTATTTTGATTTGAGGAAAAATACAATTTTGGATCTCTCCGCAGCAGCTGAATATATAGCAAGATGATTTCCTGTTGTAGTGTGGTTTTTGGTCAGAATGACACTGAGAGCACATGGAAGATTAAAGAAGCTGATAGGAAGTCTCTATTAAATTTGCATTAACACATTGTGTAAATCTGCTGATGATTGCCTCACAGAGACCCCGTGGTTCAGCGTGCCATCCCCAGCTTCTGTACACTGGCCAGATGGCCACTTCAGAATGAGATTGACACAGTGTTTCAAGCTGATTTCATGCTAACTCTCTGGAGAGGGAGACAGACCATCCGCTCTGTTGGGAATCAGGATTACAAAATAGCCAATTAAAAAGGAAAGTGGTGAAATCTTGGCCTGATAAGGTGGAGATTAAATCGGTTATAGTTTATTAGGCAAAATTACTTATTAGAAACTATTCCTCTCCAAACAGATTTCCATTACCAGCCCAACTCCTTTTTATCTGCACTCTTTTATCTGATGGCTGCACTCTGTAATTATGAATCTTCCAAATAGCAATTATGACACCAATTGGACAGCATTTCCTCATACATTTCATTTATTCTCCATTATGGCCTTGAAATACTGAACATTTTGAAAATCTTCTTAGAAGAGAACAGCTGCGCCTGACCTCACTTCTACATAGAAAACACCATTTAAATTATGGTGGAAATTATTTAAAAGAAGAGGGATCTCGTTTCATTTGTTACCATTGAACCCTAAAAAAACAATCATGTCAGATTTCTGTCTTTATTTCTCAGCATCTATCATGTGCCCACCCGGTGCCACGTGTAATTACTACTAGAGAATGGCTGAGCAGATGCGAGGGCTGTGGGTGAGACTGAATGAGGAGACTCCAGTGGGTCCCACCGTCCCTCGATAACTGGTGCTTGCTCTGCTTTGGAGGCATCTGTGCAGCACCTGTGGACAGAGCAGCACCCCACCTGCTACCAAACATCAGCTGTCTATTTTTCCTCTGAAGCTGTGGGCCTCCCCTACAGCCTGTCTTCCAGGTCAGCCAGGTTCATGAGAAAACCCACTTTAAGCTTTTCTCACCTCCCCCTCGTTCTTTAACATTAAAGATCTCCTCGGCTGGTCTGAGGTTGATCTGTTACCTGGGACATCCTCTGACCCCTATGCTGCCAGGCCCGCCTCCTTTAACACTGTCAATCTCGCTATACCTGGGAGCTCCGCAGCGATTGGCCAGCTGCAAAACACACAGGCAGTTTATTATACCTTCCCTCTTTGCTCAAACCAAACACTGAGCTCATATCTGAAGTATAACGCCGGATCCCTTCATTCTCTTCTAAGGACCCGGAATAGTCGCTGAATCAGATTGATATAGATTGAATTCTTACCCTGCCTATTGTGAACAACCATTTGTATTCATGAAATCAAAGTATTTACCTCAGAGATGAGCATCTACTATGTATTGGTACATATACTGGAAGCTGAAGTGTTGATAACATGAAGCAATAATACCCGATCGCATTTCCATCTCACCTTTCATCTGAGAGTCCTAAAGCCCTTTACTTTGGGTGGAGATAACCAATCCTCTGCCAGTACAATGCACATGAAAGTAATTGAGACAGGCAGACAAAGATTCATTAATTTTTTATTTTTTTTTTTAGAAATTAGAGCAGTGTGATCTTGACAGTGAATTTAATACCTATACGTGCAAATGCTATGGCACATATTATTTTTTAGCATCCACACCAAATGCTGCTTGCTTTTTAGCTGAATATAATAATTTCCATCAGGAACTAAGAAGTCTTATCGAGCGATTAAAATGAAAAGGTTTGAATTTTCATTGGATTTGGTGGTGCATATTTAAAATACAGGAATGAACACTTTAAATGGACGAATGACTGTTGATATTTACGGATCATCATAAGGATTAAATTGACAAAAAAACAACAATTGTGCTGCCTGCTTTTTTAAAATAGTAGAGTATTATTAAGGGAAATTTGTCGAAATTACATTTTATGTGGAAAAATAGAATCTGAAAAAAATCTTTCAAACAAATATTGAGGGGAAAGTGCTGTTGCTACACTGCATTAGCATGAGTGCTTTGGAGCTAGAGAGTTTGGCTAGTGGTTGTTGGCAGGTCTTTAAAGTTACAGTGTTTTCAGTCCATCAGTCTGTTGGCCACATTGGTTTAATCTGTTGTTGGCATATTCAGAAAAAAAAATGCTTCAGCTGCTCTATCAATTCAGTAAAATGGCTTAATGAAAAACTGGCATTGTTTCATTGTGCCATTCATGGCATCGCAGCATATGTGATGCTGCTGCCTTCAGTAATTTTCATATGCATGTTCATATGTTACTCTATATGGAGAAAATAAAGAGGAGGGACTTCAGCTGTTGGAGGCTCTCTGTGCAGATATTGCACAAAGCGCTTTGATGAGGGATATTGGGAGACCCTATTTGATTTCATTAGAAGGAAAAATTAGATGAAAGTCTGGATCTCAGAGGACACTTAGCAGTGCCTCTGGCAAATTGACACACACAATGCTGTTTGATTTGCAACTAAAACAGAACAGCTGACTAACAATAAACGTATGTTACAAACAGAGCATTTGGTTAAACAAATGCACACCTCATATTGATTAAAAAAAAAAAAGAAGAAGAAGAAGTGGGGTATCAATAGACAACTAACACACCACGGCGCATTTATGTGCATCAGTGTTCCCAAATTTATTACCATAAAAGGCATACACCACCCAAAACATCTACTGTACCATACAGGGCAGGCAAAAATTATTGGTGTTGACAATGGGGCCATTTCTGACCATTTATAATCAACATAATTATGTTTATTCATTCATTTTTTATTCATTTGTTTGTTTTATTATTCAAAGCTATTATAGAATTAACAAATCTGCATACATGACCATCAAACTGCTCTGGCAGTGGCAAATATTTACACATAGTAATCCTCCAAAAAAATCAATAAGCATCCCCTCTATATCTTTACACTGAAACAATGATTTTCATGTGCTCAGTAACACTGTGATGTACTACATTTTTAAACTAATGGTCCATCTTATGCATAGTGGTCTTCTGATGAACACTATTGCGCCTTTTTGCACAATTACAGATCACATTTGCCAGCCCCTGGCCTACACAGAGATCTGTTTTCACACAGCGTTCTGGTCTGAGTGGCTGTCAGGGTCTTCTTTATTCATCCGTAGCTGACAATCATACTTTATTGAGAATGGAAAAGTGACGGCTAATTGATTTTACAGTGATACCGATGGAGAGACAATGAATGTGCCATCAATTCAATCCGCTATTTAATGGTTCCAATTTAGTCTGTAAATGCTCACTAAACTAATTTCACTGGGTGCGCCAATCTGAAAAGCTATCATATCTCTAATCTCCTCCTATATATTCATAAGGAAAAGGGAATTTAGCCAATTCCAAGGTGTGGAGATGATCTGTTAGTGCAGTGTAAATGTTTAGAACGTGGCAATTGAGTTCATTTATAAGGATATGAAAAGTTTTATTGGCAGGGTCAGTGAAGTGGAACTGTTGGATAATAGGCAGTTACCGAGAAGTGTTTGAAGGCTATGAAGCATAGAGATGTAGGGAATAAAATGCCGGGACATACCGTAATCGGAAGCTAAACTGAAATTCTGAAACGGCACGGCTGTTAGATTCCCACTGATAAAAGGTTCAGTGGCAGAGGCCATTGCTATTCAACCATCTATTTATTTTCCTCTGTGCAAGCTCTTCAATTTTGGCCAAAAGTGGGAGGCAGTGAGCCGCATATGCCAATGTGGTGTGAGATGGTGATGTGGATGCAATGGGCTCTATTTTTCCATCAGAGCATTTCCCAAACCCAATCATCATCGGATATGGCTTTGACTTCACAAAGAGAACAGGATGTTAATATGGCTATTCTCTCAATAAAGGGAAAATACACAGTAGTCCTTTAAAGATGAGTTCATTCAATTCACAATACAATTCAGTGCCCATCAGTGTGACCCCAATACTTCCTTTCCCTCTCCTATCATCTCCCTTCTTTTTAGCCCCCATCTCCCTGTTTATTTTTCCCCCATGGTCTTACATAAACCAGCATACACACATGTTTTATGTCTACCTCCTACCCTCATCCTCCTTTTCTCCAAGGTCTTGCCTTTGTTATATCTTTCCCAGAATTGCTTTTTTTTTGGTTTTGTTTTTGTGAGATGTGTGCGATTGAGGTCAACAGCTACACTGTTTTCTTTCTTTCTTT
>VUQR01023139.1:0-13486 GCA_015108515.1 Hemichromis elongatus | reverse complement strand
TTGTTCCCTTTTTTTGTTTTTTTTTTTTTCCCCCCCCCCCTTTTTTTTTTTTTTTAAATTCATTCTCCTTTGCTTTGAGTTTCATGTAACCTGGATAGATTTCAGCAGGGACACCTCTGATCACATCCTGTCACTATGGAGAGATTCCACCCACAACCCCCTAGAGTGACATGCTTTGCGCTATAGCAAAGACCATTCCCACCCCGCTGCTGTTTGTTTACGAGCTGCCGTTTAGACATCCATTTAGGCTATTTGAGCAGTAATGTATGTAGGCCTAAATAGATGGAATCAAGGTTTCGGAATTGATGTTTGCGTGTTTTCCAAATGAAGGCCTAAAATGAGATCCTCTTTTGACCTTTCCAGATGAATGCACAGAAAACCAGAGATGATGATTCATTGTTTTTGCTTTTTTTTTTTTCAAATCATAAATGTTAATAAAATGGTAAAGACATGTTGAGTGATGTCCCAGCAGATGTACACAGAGCAGGTAACTTTAGCAATTAGTTTGCAAGAGAGTATTCCACTTTGGGATGAAAAGACGGCATTTGTGTCAGAGCTTCCCGATTAGTTTACCGGTATATTTCTTTCAGAGGAGGTAGCCCCACATGCATGAACACTCCCATGAGGAAAAGATGTAAATAGATATATTATTGCCATCAAGACAACACTTGCGCCTGTAAGTGGCCTTTCTGAGTCTGTCAAACTGCCATGAAAAATTGATGAAAACCCCCTTGGAAAACATTTTTTTGTCAGAGGTATCGCTCCATAAATTATTTCAGTGACAGTAGATAATGACAGACAAACAAATATATGACATTGATAAATATTTGAAGAAAAAAAAAACATGGGCACATTTAGACTAATTTTTGTAGAATTTTTAGGTTAAATGTTTAATCCTGCACATCTTGTAGGCTGCCTTTGGTAATTTCACCGAGGAGCAAAATCATTTCTTTATTCATAAATTAAAAGTAGAATTTAATAGGCTTTTCTTTCTTTTTGAGGGGCTTGATTAAAATATCCATTATGAGATCAGCTCTTTAGTTTCTGTGTTGTGGATTACTTTTATCTTGGCAGACATAAATTATGAAACTCTGCTCTGCTGGCTGAGGTTATTGCCTAAAATGTATCCTTTGTCCTATTATTTTCAGTCATATCCCTGCAACGTTTATCCGATAGCTTTGATTTCAATCCCGATTGTTCCATTTTCTCATGATGTTAACACACATCGTGATTAAATATCCACCACTAAATTTTTATTTTTAATTTATAGCATTTTATTTTTCTCGCTTGGGAAGTTGGCCACGCTTATATTTGTCCAATGTGATTTGCACAGTTTTATGGGAGCCAGTTTAACTTGGAAAGTGGCCTACAGTTTGTTGATGAGAGCGATGGCACCATGACCTGAATTAGAGGGCCACTGTTGCCAAATACAGATGCTGTGACAGAGGCAGGGAAAATACCTTTAATCCCCGACAAACAAGCATCTTTGGCTGCGGGTGTTTTTTTGTGTTTGGTGGCGAAACCATGTGAGGGCCGGGGTTAAACAGAGGCTCCCGAGTAGCCAGGGGAGCCCAGCTCAACACAGATAAGGGTGATCATGCTGAAAATGACTTAGGTAAGACCCCTATCTCTGGATACCCAGCTAGAACAAGCTTTATCAAGCCTCGTCCTGATCTAGATCTTAAAGACCAAACTGCATGAATTCCCCCAGCAGAGAGGTTATATAGTGGGGGCAATGGATGCTTAGCTTCTTTCAGAAGGAGGGCTTACCTTTTGCCAGATGGGCGCTGGGGCTGCCAAGAGAGGTCATCTTCAACTTACAGATCCGACTAATTTATCTATTTATCTATTTTTTTCCCACATCCCCCCCTGTAGAGTTTGGCACTGAAATTGATTGGTTGGCCAAGAATTTTAATTTTACATTTGCAATCTGTCTATGACAAGGTTTTAACAGGACAGTAATGCCATGTTTGATTGGAGAAGGGGGAAAAAATTAAAGCAGTGTTATTGTTGATCCCTGCTGAGATCTGGTTTTAGCTGCCTCTCCTGTAATTTCATTTCAGTTTAAAAAGATGACAGTTGGTGATTGGAGGCTTTTACTTTCCATTATATCCGTCTGCTTTACTTGGAATACATCGTATGCCAAAGCACTCGGCTCAGGTCATCTGAGTGTGTGGTGCTTAAGAGCACAAACCTCATTTTCAAATTTATTTCAATAGTGGAGAAGAGATAACAGTGTTTCAGTGAATCAAGAGTATTCCCTTTCAAATCACATCATCCAAGTCCCAACACACTTGACTCTGGATTAGAAGAACCAGATTAAAAAGCTCAATTTAATTAGAGTGAATGGATAGATCTACCACTTGAAAGAGCAATAAGTAAGGTCCCACTTATAGAGAGATATCTGCTGGCCCGCTGAGGTCTATACACCCCAGGTAAAATTGAAGATGTAATCTTTCCAGTGCAAGAATAAACTCCTCTAGCTGCCAGCCGGGGATACACAGTGCCTCATGATGTGCCTCGCTTTCCAATCACAGGTTGACGCCTTGTAGCCCTAATGTAGATCAATTATAGGGCAGAAGAGTCACTGTCACATATGATTCACAATATCAATTTCATGCTCTTGGAAACTGTTTGGCAAGTGTGCTCCCTCTTTTTACATCTGCTAACCAATCGGAAGGAAACATGTCAACGTGAAAGACAATTTAATGGTGTGACAGTTAACCAGCGACTGCAATGTAGAGGAGATTTTCCCAGCAGTCTCTGTCTGTCATGGCCTGATATTTATTTATTTGCTGCATCGCCCCGCACAAATAAAATGTCACATCTCATTTACACATCCCACCCTTTTGTGATGCAAAGATTCGCTTTAAATGCTAACTGAGGGGACCGCTCAGGCTGATTAAAGATCCCTTGAAGAATGCTCAAATAATACACAGCTGATGTTTATGGAGGGGACAGCGAAGATGTTTCAGCAGTGAGCAGCCACAAATTGTTTGCTGAATGAATGTCAGTGAATAAATAAGTAAGAAACCTTGCAAAACCCAGTACTTCAAAATAAGTTGACACTAATTTGATGGCTGGTAAATGTAAAGTTTATTGCTTAAACAATTCATTAGACAGTGTGCAAAGCGATTTTTGCTTTATGGCAAAATGCCACAAGAAAGGATTAACAAAATCTTATAGTTATTTTTTATTAAATACAAAGCTACAGTCACTTAGGTTAGCTCATTTTAGCATATCTTAGCACAGGAAACAGCCAAAGGATGCATCATGGCTATTCAAACAGAACACAATATGTCCACCTGATTATCGACAAGTCATTAATGAGCATCCTATATTTAAGAGAAAAAAAAGTCTGTGAGAAAATAACAAGTTGCTTTGTCACACAGGAAGCAAACAGTTGCAAATACAGCTAGCAAGAGATGGAAAAATAGTTAGCCACAAAGCCCCCAATAAAATCTCAAATTACTTTTTTTGTTTTGATACATAGTAAACATAATGCTAGCACACATACTTGCTTTACATGTTTTGCTTTGAATTTTCTGTTCTGCTATAAAACCTCTGTCATCTGACATTAACTATTTCTCCCATTTCTGTTTCCACAGCAAGCTAAGCTAATAACTTTTAGCAAATTTACCAGACAATCACTCATGAAAAAAGAGTACAAAAGTTTTCTACAAAATGGCTTATTATTGCTTTCATAGGGGTATTTTATCAATATTCAAATCTGGAAAAAAGTCATATAAAAATCTGGCTGCCTTTATTTATATCAGGAACAGTATTAAAACCGCACAGACATATTATGCATTATCTCAGGAGAACTACCCTGTGTACGCTGCTCTCGCAGATTCTCATAGACAACAGAGGCCACTGATTTCTATGTGCTTGGATGAGGCCAAGCGGTTATGCTCTCAAGAAGAGGACAAGATGCTCCCCTCATCCTTGGAGGCATAGGTTTTGAAAATAAACATGCAGCGGTGCCAAAGCCATTTCACATTCTGAAAAGGCGACAGTCCACTAATCTATGAATAGGGCTCCCAGGAACCCCAGTGACAAATGTTATCTCAGCATGGCATAGAGGGTTCAAACCCATTCAGCCCCCGACTCACAGGCCACTGCTAAGATTATGTCACCATAATCCCTAAGCAAGCTTTTTGTTGCCTAGATGGGCAGGTGATTCTATGTGTGAGCAAAGCAGTACTGCAAGGGCAGCAAGGAGAAATTATTATTTATTCTTGGCATGACAATAGAGGTTTGGACAGTCAGAGTGTTGTCATATTGTATGTACACTGAGGTTTGGGGAGATGTAATTCCAAAGGTAAAAAAAAAAAAAAAAAAAGTACTGTAGCACATAGATTGTGTTTTCATATCAGTCCTTACCTTCTACCCATATCAGTGTGGGTGTCTGGGAAGCGGAAACAAATGGTTTTTTGAGTTGATCGATAAAGTGTGTCTCCTTTGAGCAAACATTTTTGTAGCGCAGAGTACTGAATGCTTGGACGCAGCATAGTAAACAAGCAAATGGAGACAAAGGGAGGTGGGAAGATGTCAGTGTAAATGGCACATACAGCCTTTGTGATCCCAAAGGGGAACACAACTTTCTGAGAAGAGGCCTTTTTAATTGATTGCTACTGACTGCCGATGACCTAAAAGCAGCTTTTTTCCTAAAAGCTTCTCTTCTCACCCTCAGTGCACCTGAAGGAAAATTCTCAGCTCACTATCTGGGATATACCAAATAGTTACTGGTGATTTCAGCAGCCTTATATGATTTAATTGGGTTTGTATTGCCTTTAATTTAAATGATGATGCAGCCTTGGATGAGGTCACTCGCAGGGTTGTGATTCAGTGCAAAGTAATTGAGGTTCCCTCATTTATAGAAGGTTTGGGGAATTAATCGCTGGACGCTCAAGGACACAGAACCAAGATGTCCAGAAATAAGACAGGATTAATTGAAAATCTTAATTACTTTCTAAGGGCATAAACATCTCAATATCAATTAAAATGTGTTTCCACTGCACTTAGAGGATATGAGGTGCAGCAGTTAATTAGATGTAGAGACTGACGGGTGAGCTCACCGGTTTTCAATATAAGCCCTTCAATTGAACTGCTATGATTTAAGGGCATAAATAATGCATGCAAGGCTTTACTTTCGGTCTTTTTTGAGCATTTTCTTACCTGTTATGTGTAAATGTTCAGAGTCCCTAATTCAAAGTTGAACAAAGTTGAAGGTTAGATAGATAATATAAAGCAAGGCGTATTCGGGTTATAATTCAAGTTTCTTAAATTATAGAGTGCATATTAAGCAGAGTTATATGACTGGGGCCAACAGGGAAATAATATCCTCCAGCCGCTTCGCTAGTGCTGTGCGGTTGACTGAGCAGATAAAAGCTTGGGTAAAAATGGCTAGTGGATGAGGAAATGTTTTGGAGGTGTAACAGTGATTGTTATTCAAGGAACACCCTTCTGCCACAGCCGGCAGTGTGGCTTTGAGACCTGTCTGTCATTTCACTGAATTTCACACTCCCCATTTTTTCCTCGTATTTATTCATTTATCTATCATTTTTCTTAATCCCGGTTTATCTTTTGGGAATTGTTCAAGGCCCTTTTGTTTCACTGTATGTTATTTCCCCCTCCTTCTCCAGTAGCCACTGCTTTTCTGCTTCAGCTGAGAAAAGGGACCAGTCATGAGCCATTTAACCATGGGAAAGCAGGAGGGCCCCTCTAAACTGGTATTTCTGAACCAATCTAGGTAGTGTATTCGAATTGCAGAGTAACAAATGGACAGTGGAAGGGGTTTGTAATGGTGATTAGAGTCTGAAATTGGTTCAGATTTACAGTGTCAGTCAGAGATGGAGAGAGAGGAATAAGCAGTCTAAGCGGTCTAATGGATCCATCAGCTTGCTTCGGCTGCTCAGTGGGCCGAGTGGGGTCACCAGCCATCCGCAGGCACCACAAAAGCACTTCAATTTTGTTAGGAAATGTATCAATTTAACTGACTCGAGCGGCACACTGAAAACCTAATGAATCTGGACTCAATTTTCCAGCACACTGCCTCTATGAACCGGAGGAAACAATGTTGGTGGTGAAGGGGTGAAGTCAGGCCATCACGATTGGCTGGCTCTGACTTCCCAGCCCTCGGCACGACCAGTCAGGAAAACAGGGGCAGGCCTCCGTTTATCTAGCGATAGTGGCAGCACCGACTGCTGTCACTCATCTAACAATCACGTCATTAAAGGTAAATTGGCTTCTATTTCAGCGGGATGATAATGCTAATTGAGTGGCAAAACATAATACTAGGAACTGTTGTGTGCCGTTAAGGGGAGGAGGGGGACAGATTAAATGGCCATACAATAGTGGGCGTCAGGCATGGCAGATGTTGCTTTGTGCTGAGGACTGCATTGACATATCTCTTGCTTGTCAGGCCTGGGCTTTAGAAGAGACTTACAGGACAGGGGACCAGATGGTCTCATACAGGGGCTGAATAAAGCAGTTAAACAGCGGCACAGTTTAAAGACAACTCGGCTACAAGAAATGTGCTAGTTGGTAAATAAAAAGGAGTGGGACTGCTTTATCGATCCAACTGCTGCCAGCCAGACCTGATGGCCAGCTAATGAAGGGACTTAGCAGCCAGGTTCTGATCACTGCTCAGCCTCCCTTTAGTGGAGCTGTCAGGCAGGGTTATTCCTATTGGCTGCAGGACGACAACATCAGGGGCCAGCTAATAGCTGAGGTCAAGGAATACTGTTAAATGGCTTGTATTCACTTCACGGGAGTTTAGTTCTTTGATAGATAGAATCTAATGTTGCATAAGTCGATTAACTACTTCAACTGACACCAATTTGGAGGATTATGTTGACACTTTGTTTTTAATAATATGGACACACCTCGGATGTGCATAAAGCGCATCTGTAGTTTGTAATATGCAGGACTGCCTATGTCTTTGCACTTTATACTTACTGAGCATAATATAATGCTCACTGTCAGGCTGTTATGGAGTTGAGAGGCTGCCCCTCCACTTGACCTCACCATTATGGTGAGCACTGATCTCATTTGACAAGGCCTGCTGGAGCAGCCCTCAATGTCTGACAAGTCTTTGGAGAAAATCCTCCTCAATGCGGTATTAATATTAAATGGAATGAGAGTGAAGGTCCAGTTGTAATCAGTGAGCATCAGATCCAAGTGTGTAGAGCAGTAGGCTGTAGTTCCTTCTGTATTCGCGCTGATGGAAGGAAATAAACGGACTCTGTTATAATCAACTGAGGTGTTTCGGGGGGAAATTTCATGTAAAGAATCCTATAAAGATACGACACGCAAGAAGATCTGAGATGTAGAAAGTGTACAAGTCAAGACGATTTATATTTGAATCTCATTTGACAACACATTGTTTGGTTGGCATTTCCCTTTCCCCATTTGATTGACCATTATTTTTAGGACTGATACCTCCCAAATTTCACCAAGATTGCAGCTGAAAAAAACAAACATCATCGTCTTGACTATGCAATCCTTTTTGATAAGAGAAACAGACAGATTACTCATGATCTTTCCAAACCAGAGTGTGGTGTGGGATTTCTGGATATTTTGCTGTCTTTTCTGTTTTCCTTCAATGAGAACACAGCCAGAGCTTTGTTTATTTCAACAGGAACAAATATAAACAAGCAGATAGATTTGTATTGACGCCCCATGGAAAAAAGAAGTTAGAGATGCTATTTTACAGGTTCGCAGTGACTATTTTATTTTTTTCTCTCCTGTCCATCCCCTAGGTGTTTGACTGTGAGACATTTAATCGAGGGACTAGCAGTTTCATATCAGTAACAAAAATCAAATAATGCAAGATGATTTACTCCCCCTAGCAACTAGGGAGCGTACTCTTAGCAACCAGCCAAGCCCTGGGCTTCGGTGTAATCAGCTTGAAAATATTTCAATTATTGTGTTGATTTTAGTGGATTTGAGAGGCGGCTGGTGTGCGCCTTAGTACATCCAGCCCATGACCTGCAGAGGAAGGCATTGATTTAAACAGGTGTCAGAAAGAAAACGTAGAGGCAATTTAAATGGGAATAGGATAGCAAAGTCATTGAGCATTGTTCAGTGTATGTGTGACATCCACCCATTGCTCCCAAATCAATGCAGCTCAGTTGAAGTAAAAAAAAAAAAATCTGCTGGGAGGAATCTTCTATTTGCCATTGGCCACTGGAGCAAAAAGATTGCTTTTCTTTTGTTGCCTTGTTCTTTCAATGCTTTCTGCAAAATAAAGTGAGACTCTTTAGCACATTAAAACTAATGGAAGACTAATTGATTCTGCAACTTAGACAGCTGCAGAAGACATTATAAGTAGTACAGCCCTGCTATTGTCTTTCATTATAGCTTTTAAAATGAATGGCTAAACGGTAACTGGACTGTATTATGCAATGTGTAAGTCTGTATAATTGGAATATCATAATATAAATAGCTAAATGTTTGCATGAAGTTGGAATTTGATTTATAGAATTCTAAATCAATATCTGGAAGCGCAAATCTTTTTCTGGTAAACAACATTTGGTGTTGCGTAACCACTAGTGTGATAGTGGTGTTAGATGTCGGCAGTACTGACAGTGTTACTTAATGTTTTAATAGGCAATAATAATCTTTGTGATGAAGACCTCTTTAGAGGCACCAAGCCAAATGGTGTTTTTGAGTGGGGATAACATAGCAAGTCAGAATGAGCAGACAGACCTTTATGCTTCAGGCATGACTTACAGGTCTTGACATTAGAGATGTGCTTTGATCCAACTTACTCATTTCCATTTTATCTTAATCAGTAATTCAGCCTGTAGAACACACCGAAGAGGGAAATGGTCAAAATAGTAATTTTTTGCTGCGTACCTTACCTGTGCTAAAATCCTCTCTCCAACGTCCTGCAGTATTTTGCCTGGACTTTTTCCACATTATTGCACTTCCTGGCAAAAGAAGTGTCACAATTATTATTTTATAATAGACTCTTAACATTTAAAAAAATTTTATTAAAGAAGAAAAATATTTTCGATCAGCAAAATATTTAGCATTAGCTAACAATAACCAGGGATGGAGGAATTATAAGGAGGTAAGGAGTCATGCATTTAAAATCGTACAAAGGAACGAGCATTAACCATTTTTAGTAAATATATCAAAAGTAAAATGACTTATATTGCTGATTTTTTAACTGTTTTATAGGATGTTAGCATTAGGCTACATCAGTCATTAACGCTGCAGATGTTCCAGACTGAGCCCCATTTAAAAATATATATTCTGTTGGATAGTTTATTGTACAGCAAAGCAAAGGCTAGACATGTATGTGTCTATTGTCATTTATGGGATACTTGATTTTGTTTTTACTTTTTGAGCACCTAAAGTATTTTTACACATAGATAGACACATATTTTATGAATACTGTGCTTTTTGTTTGTTAATTCTTCAATTAAAAGCAGTCATCTGAAAATTATCAGTAATCATTTTCTGAGGCAGTTGAAAAAGGTATTTTTTATGGCAGATTTTCTATCTCTGTGGCAACAGGATCAATCACCTCAATTCAATTAATTGAATTGAGTTGAATTTGATTCCATTTCATTTATATAGCACCAAATCACGAGAACAGTTTCGTCAAGGTGCTTTATACTGTAAAGTAAAAAGCCTATAATACAAGGAAAACAGAGAAAACACCAATAATTATATGACCCCCCCATGAGTAATGGCTTTGGCGACAGTGGGAAGGAAAAATTCCCTTTCAACAGAAATAAACCTCAGGAAGAACCAGGCTCAGACTAGGATTACTGAAAAACAACCATACTGCACTTCATGAAACTTAATAGACGAGCATATTAAATCATATTCTTTCAAACTTAGGAACTGCATTGGCTATGGCAGAGTGTTTCACTATGTTTGATTTTGTTCTGGTTTTGTTCTTTGTGGGCAAGAAGAAGAAATTTTATTAATTTCTTTAAAAGTTATATTTTTCATATTGTAGAGTAAAGAATTATTTCTCCTGTATAAATAGTGTAAGTGTCAAACTTCAACATCACAAAGTACTATAATGTTTGTTCTCTGTAGCTACAGTGATATTTTCATCTTTGAGTGGGCTTTATTTAACTAACACATATTTTTCTTGTTTCTTATGGCGACACAGTACTATAAGGCAATTAAATATGTTGCACTTGTTTTGTGCTACCACTGAATTACTTGGATTTCCTACTTGTAACAGAAACCATGTTGATAACAAAGCACCCACTGTTATAATGTGGGCATAATGTGTAGGTGTTATGTGTTATGTGAGCGTATGTGCGCTTGTGTTTTTAGTGCTTAAATATCATTTCTGTTCATTTGGAAACAAAGGAAAATTGCTGTAGCTCAAGTTATTCAGGCTGATTACACAGAAGCATACTTTTGAACAGACTGCTCTACACTGGTTTCAATATAGACCCTAATTCCTATTGTTTTCTACACTCTTATTTCAAATAAATCCAAGGAATAATTTTAATAAATAAATAAATAATTTTATGTTTCTCTTTAACTTTTCATAAAATAACAGTGATTTATCTATCGATTTTTGATTTCGTTTTTTACTAATCTAATATATTATTTTAATAACTGGGCTTTTTCTAAGATCACGTCCTTCATCACTCACACAGTTTAATATCCTAGTGTGACTGAACTGCCAGCTGGCCTCTCACAAAAATGCATTTTCAGAGGTTACATTATATATACACTCAGCAGCCACTTTATTAGTCCCAAAAAGTTGATTCATCGGGATGAGGAAGTGGCTTTCAGTGGGAGAGACATGTTGTCACTCATACAAGTGACTTCTTCAGTCTCAGTTGACTGCAGGTTTCCCCAACCTTGTAAACAGTACATTTGCATAGTGACTGAAACTAGCATCATTGGTGAACAATGGGCAGTGAGGTCAGTTTCTGAATCATTAATATGCAAATTGTCATGGCCATTGATCAGTGGCCACTATCAATTCTTTTATTCAATTAAATCAACAACTTATATTAAGACAACCAAGTCTTCTTATCTGTGGAAGGATAGAAACACCTGCACACTGATGTTACTCATTTAGACTGAATAAACCTCATCAGTCTGAAGAGTGAAGCGCCTTTGCTTTGCTGTTTTGTTTTTTTAACATCATAAAGCAAAATACATATTTATTATTGCATAAGTACTCCGCTGACCTCTCATACCTCCCAGAATTTATCTACTTAATTCAACTAGAGCAATAAGTCTAGTGAGGTGAAGTGCAACCCATTAAGACAACTAAAAAACTTTAAAATACATAATGTGATTATGTCTGTAAAAAATGCTCTGTTGGTTTCTGGTGTTTATTAGATTTTTGTTATTCTTTAGTCTGAATACTATTGCAGGTTTTCAGTTGAGAGTTTCGCCACCTGATAACGCTCAGCTGGCAAAGCTAATCTATTAATAATTATGGAGTAGTTACTTATAAGGTATTCCACTGAATACATGTTTAAAAAAATACATGGTCGCAACTTCCTCTATCACTTGATTGAGAGCTCCTTCAATCACTCAGTGGGGAGGCACTGCCCTAGGCAGCTATTTTCACTAGTGCTGAAAGCCTCTTAATTTGGGCCACTGGTAGAGGGTCTCATGAAAATGCACTGAGTAATCCTAATAGGACCCTGAGGTGGAGGGTATGTTGAGGTGATACTCTACTGTTATACGATAACAGGTAGGGGGTGTCCAGTGTGACATCTTGTCAGGGGAGACAGAATTTCTAGTAGCACCCCTGCTTGTAAAACCTTGTAAGCTTCTTTGCCATCGCCCATATTTAAAGAAAGAAAAAAAATCATTACCAGCCACAGCATGTTTGAGAAAAATAAATTCATTGCAAATCCACACAGTTTGCACCATAGGGAGCAGACTGAAAGACCTTTGCTCTTGTTCAGCCTCTTAATTCTGATGAATGGAGCTAGGGAGCTTTGAACTGCAATTAATAAAGTTTCTGCTACAATCAAAATATTGAATATTTAAATCAAAAAATTTGGACTGATCTTTTATTTTCATCTATGCGTGGCTTCTTTTGCAAGTTACAAATCTCTTCTTTTGCTTCCATGCAAAAATTATTGCTGCTAAAGCCTCAAAAACCCTTATTTTCTGTGCACTGAAGTTTTTTTCTTTTCATTTTTGTAAAAACGAAAACAAAGACTAGTCAAATTATAAATTTCTAAAACATTAAAACTCTGCACTCGGTAAAAGTAAAACTAAAAATCAGATCTCCTTGCTTTATGGGGAGTTTGGGGGCAGGGGTTTTGTGTTAATTAATTGGTCCTCCAATATTGCAAGTGCAAAGCAGAAGCCTACTACTTCCTGTTACCAGTTGGCTACCTGCTGATGGTACTTATATGTTCTTATGTATTTGGGAAATGAATTATCAGATACTACTTCCCATGGAAACATATTAGTGCCTTTCTTTTATTATTATCATCATTGTTTCTAAGATTCAGCTATACACCATTTCTATAGGTCTTTGTCAGGAACAATAATAATAATAAAAAAAAAAACATTAAAAAGTCAAGTTAGAAAGGTGCTAATGTGTGTGATCACATTAATCGTCTGGCAGGATCTCACTTTCAGCGGTTAGTCCATTATGATTCACACTGATGTGAGGTCTAGGTGTCAGGTGTCATAATTTAATTGTGTTGTTTTCTATTTCTCATGGATACTTGAGGGACTGGAAACCAGAGTAATTCAGCAGACTCCACCTCTGGTCTCTCTCACCCCTTCTCGTTTTCTTTCTCTCTCTCTCTACTTAATTGGAGACTCCGGGGGTTCACATCATTTTTCACTTTAATCTTGACCTTAGAAGATAAACCACTGATAAAGATGAAAATCATTATCTGCCCAGAGAATTCAAGGAGTAATTTCCTTGGCTCATGTTCTATTCATTAATGGGAAAGCACTTTTAAAGGGGAGGATATCTCAAATTTGCAGACATGTTATAAGATCTGTGACAGAACAGGCTGTTATAAAAAGCTGTGGTGTTGGGTCAATTATTTTTTAAAAAGCTGCTTTTAACAAAACTTAGAAATTACATTTACTGACTTGATTCAACTTCCAAACAGTTGTTTGGAAGAGACTCAGCAGGTATCTTTGTTAAACATGACTGAATATCAGAAAACAGTTTGAAACACAAGCACACAAAAGTCCTTTGATATCTCAAGCTGATGCATTTGTCATAATAGATCTTCTCTGAGAAATATTCTCATCAAATACCCAGAAGACTGAAAATAATACTTCTCAGTAAGTTTAAAGACTTACAAAAAAGAAAAAGAACTGACTTTGCCCTACATTTCATTAATTATGATGCTACTTAAGCCTCCTCTGAGGAGGAACAAGAGATCAACCTTACTGTTAATTGACCATTCCTTTAGTTACTGCTGTTAAATCTGTTTAATTTTATTTTCTCACAGGAGGACAAAATGTTGTTTACAATGATAATAAGAGCACATGTAATAAT
>VUQR01023136.1:0-13561 GCA_015108515.1 Hemichromis elongatus | reverse complement strand
CGCTGGAGATCGGATTTAGTGACAGCTCTGATACGCGCTCGATTTTAGTCTAATTTGGTCTGTCACTGTACATGTGCAGTGTTAGTATTCTACTGTTATATTGCATTTTACACATTGCATTAAATTGCACTAATCTTTTTATATAACTGACCAAATGATAAAGTTTCTTTTTGCTTTACTCCAATAGCACAAGATAAAAAAAGGGTTGGTGGAGACCAAAACAGAGCGGAAAGAAGCATCCATCTAGTTCGTCTATTAACTCCTGAGACCTGATGTTGTAAAAGTAGCCACACACTGTGGAAGCAGCTTGTCACCCCATTATTGCTTCTTATTCTTCTTTTTCCAATTTTAGCTGAAGTGCTTCTTGCAAATGTTGCGCTTGACTTTCAGTCAGATAGTGAGTGCAGCTGGATTATGATATATTATGAGTATTATTAACATAGTAGTAGATATTAGCATTATTCTAATGTAGTACACTCATCATTAACACAAAAACTGTTTCAGAAATGTATGGGAAACATATTTATAGGTATATGTTTTTCTGATTATCTGTTTCTCTCGAGAGCTGGTGGAGACCAAAATACGAGCTACAAGGGCACATCGAAATCAACAGTTTTCTGTTCAGTTGTTTGAGTTTGGGCTGAATTTGAAAGGAGAACACGCAGCTCTTCTTCAAATATGCCTTGGGTAAACAAAGTTGTTCACTAAAAGACAGCCTGTGTTAGAGCTCAAGAGGCTCCAGCACAATCTGGACGTGTACTGACTAATAATCCATGTGTATTAGCTGTACGCATGGCTGATAAGAGGACACTGCAGACTGTCGTGAGTCATAATGAGAATTTACTCACACTCTGTGACTGTCAAATATGTTTTTCTTTCTCAAGCCATAATGATAAGTTCAAAGGGATGTTGTGGAGTTTCAGAGGAAAGGGGACCAGCTTGATGGATGGTTAACTGTACAGTATATACAGCTGGAAACCCACTGCTGTTTTTTTTTTTTTTGTATCCAAGCACCGTGGATCAAGAAGACAACCTCAAAGACCTAATTAGTAAAGGATGTGCTTTTCAAAACATTTCCATTAGCAATGGGGGGAGGACAACTAAGAAGAGGGCAGTGTAAGGGAAATCTCCAGTTTAGGTTTAAGTTGTTTCACATTTACAAAGTTTAACATGAGAGAAAAGTTATACGATGTCCACTAAGTACTATGGCAATGAGTTTCAGGCTTGTTTACTTTAGCTTTAGATTTTTTTCTTTGCTGTAAAATCGACAAGACAGTTGATTTTAGTTACAGTTATGGTAGAAACTATATTAAACCTTTCTAGACAAATAATCACACGTTTTCCTCTGTAGTACTAAAGGAAGGCCCGTGTGGTTCTGTGCCACGGATCCGTGGTTTCCAATACAAATCTCTGGCAGGGAAAGAGGCATTTTCACTTTGGCCTGCTGCTATACAGCCTCAGTCACAGTTTCATAACAGCACGCTTCACTTGTTTTCTCAAAATTTCCCAACAACAGTGAAACTAAGACCTAAGCTGAGACGTATCTTATTCACAATCTGTGTTATGTAAATCCATTACAAACATTGGAGGAACAGTTTTTTTTTTTTGACCAAATTCATAGTGATGTAATTTATAATGTTATTTGTTGGATATCTCATAGTTCTCTATAGAAAATGTAGCCATAAAACTTCTTTAGGTTGTCATAAAACATCTGCAGATGGCTCCAGAGCACACACATTCACATTAAAAGATGAGGTGCAGCCAGTGACACCCCGCTCATGATATCATGTGAAGAGTGTGTGTGTGGATAAGCATGTGTATATGTGTGCTAGTGTTGCTGTTGGAGGTGATCCAGGCTTGCAGATGGCCCTGGTTTGTGTTTGCACTGAACGGCTGCAAGCCTCTCGCCTCCCTAGTGACCATGACGAACCATGTGCGCGCAACACACAGGACCACTGTACAATGACTTTTTCAAGGGTTGGGGCCTGACACTGCTGCTCTGACTCTGTAAATTGTTCTGTTAGTGACGCTGTTATATTTCCCCAAGACTGGAGGAATGTTGTGCAGGGAAACCGGTTAAAGGGTTTATGACAAAAAAAGGCAAGAGGCACACAAACACAGAAAGATGGGGTTTTAAAAAGTTTGAGCTAAAATGTTTCAAGTTAACTAAAAGTAAGGAAGCTGGAAAAACAGCAACCAAAAGGAATATGAGTATAAGAAACAGGGAAAGGTGGAATGAGTTGTTGAAATAGCTAAAAGTTGAAAATTAGCCAACAGTTGGATAAATAAAAGAAATTGTTAGCTAACTGTATAGATATTCAATTGCCTTGATAAAAATGGTCAATTATTTGGCTAAAAAACTACCTTTTAGCTGCTCCCAAAGTGGTGAGCTCAAAATGTTTGATTTAGCAGAATTTGATGCCGTATGTCCTTCCTGATTTTTGTTTCCTCCGATGACCCAACAGGAAAACTTTGGCTCTAAAAGTAGTTAAAACCTAAAGAGACACATTTTGAATAAAGCAATTAGCTAAAAATGGATTATTAAAAGTAGTCTGACGTTTGGCTAAAATAATGGAGTACATTAGTAGCACACTTAAACTGTTCACTAAGCATTATCAAACCAAGTAAGTGCTAAATGTAACGTAATCAATAAAATAAATTAAATAACAATAAAAAGTTATTTAACTGAAACTAAGTGAAATAGCTAATTAGCAAAAAGCTAGAAACACCAAGCTAAAAGATGTTCAGATCCAGTTTAAAATAAGCTGTACTCATTTGAACTTGAAAGGTTTTGAGGTGTCTGAAAGGGTACATCAAATAAACAAGACTATTATTTATAACATGTTGGTACATTCTTTGTAGGCACAAACATACCAGGTCACAGTGTTTTGTGTTTGAGAAACCCGTACAAGTACATCAGTTATGACGTCTGTTGGGCATGTCCTTAGGTAGATGGTGTTCTCTTTCCATTTGTACTTTGAATGGAAGGTAACAGGTACAGTAAGCGTACCTGCTTTCACCTGCACACACTCCTTGGCTGGCAGCCACTACTATAGCAACAGTGACAACAACACAGCAGGAAAGCCTTTTGGACTTCCTGGGAGATCCTCTGGTATGCACACGCTCAATGTTTGTCGACGCAGGAATGTTGCCTGGGCGACTGGAGGCCATGAAGAGGGAAACCCCTTATCTGCTGATGTTGACATTCGACCCTTGTCACAGTTCAAAAGTCGGTTGAGTACAGATGGAAAAAAAAGAAGACATACAAATGCACACCTTTAAGGTTGGTCTATATACAGTATGTGTGTCACCATGGAGATACTGTTAGGGTGGAGCATATGCTCCAGAGGGCATGAATGGTTGCAAAACGAAGACAGAGAAAAGAGAAAGAGGGCGTCCTTTGGCTTTGAGTCAAAATGGTACACTTTCAAGCAGGAAGTCCAAAGTGGTAGATCCATGAATGAGCTGCAGACCATAAGGTTTGCTGATGTTTGTAAAGGGAGGGAGGGCTGGCTTTTTAAAACCTCGCTCGGTGTGATTGCGACATCGTTTTCTGTGTGTTGTAAGTGTTGTTTTGTGCTTTGTGGCTTTAATAATGATTGCAGATCTGGCTTGTTTTAAAATGGGACTTTGGTACAAGATTATAAGAAATGAATTTCAGCCACTGCGGAGGTCTCACCTATCCTGGCTTTGTTTATTCTTGCTTTTAAAAAGACCGTTGTTATGTGCCCCTACCAAACATTAAAGTGATCACACATTGAGTTTTGAGTGAGAGATCCAGCATGGCAATATTTAGCAACCTTCTCTTCTGGCACAAAGAAATATTAACATGGCTGTGTATAGCAACATTTAATCTTCGTGGACCATCTAGGTTTGCTGTTATCCTGTTAAAGATTCCATATATAAAAGGCCCGTAGGCTGAGCCATGAATGCTGTATTCCCATCATATTTCAGGGGCAACACAAGATGGAAAAACAACGTGCCTGAAGTCAAAATACACGAAATGCCTTTATTGACACAGCTCTGATGATCTGATTTCAGTTAGCACATTTAACAATTAAACCAACAGTCTTTGTGTCCTGTGTTGACCATCTTTACACATGGATCACACATTGGAACGTTGTTATTCCCCCAACGACTCAGGGAAACAATCCTGATCAGCTGGGGTGATTTCTCAAAAATGAACATGTTTGTTTTGATTTTTCTGCATCTACAGCACCTCAAAGAGCATTGCTGCGCCTGAGTTTTAGGACTTTGATTCCCACTCAAAATGTAACTTTTTCAATTTTCCCATTCTTTCTTGTATATCGTCAGAAAGTATATCAAGTCATGTTGGGATAATCAGTAAAAAAGGAGTTTAAAACTGGGAGAATTCATGTAAACACCCCCTCGAGTCGGTAAAAACAACTCTGAAAGTTGGAGGAAATTGTGCATCCATGCTTTGCCAAATGGATGACATCACTCGCAAAAACATAGCAGATGAATGTAAACATAGCAGGAATCTTTTGATTAATTGTGCAATTTCTTGTAATGCATAACTTTTTTCTAATATTGGATTTATTACATGGTATTAAGGAGTAACTATGGGTTACTGTCTACTTGGAATGAAAGAGTTTAGACAGAAAAGTTGTTTATTAGCAGTGAGAATTGACACGAGGGACCATCCTAGGAGCTTGTGAATGCAAGATTAATATCTTCCTCAACTGCAATCTCTACGTTTCAACCCAAAGAAAGCCAGAAAGAATGAGGAGTGGGTTTTTAAAAAACAAAACAACACAAAAAACCCAACACTCTGTTCTCCATGGGGTTATGAAATAATAAAAATAAGGAAATGTAATGCTTGTGTTTCACTCTGTAACATCATCTTACCTTCTCCTATGAAGCATTAGATAGGCATCCTACACCAGTATGAGCTCATAGAAGGCTAGCATTAATAATTCAATCTTCCATTCTCAAATTTAATCAAACGTTATATCAACTTACATCAGTCATTAGAGCTAGAATAAGCAGACAGTAAAGAGGAAGGAAAGCATTTGTGCTTGCTGTTTAGCTGCAACTGCTGTGTTCTATTTTCACTATCAAATTCCTGCTTGATCAGACAAAAGGCTTGTCTCGTGTTACCTGTGATGTTACATTATAAGGCTCAACATTTTGCTGCAGGCTCGTCTTTTGTGTCGTGTTTTGCCCTCCTTTTACTGTGCGAAACCCCCAAACACAGAGCACAAGCCCGAACCAGAAAGAGCAGCGAGTTAGCACATCTGCAAGGGTGAGACTTTCTCCAGTGTTTGTATGACTCATCTAAGTCTTTACGAACATTTTATGGGTTTGTCGCTGACGTGAGCTTTGATTTGTATGCAGCAGTTGTCTTTTCTGATTCATTTTGCCTTTTCCCTTATTTTTGAAACATGTGCGTTGATGTTTTCTTTACAGTCTCCCCGAAGCGCTGTGTAAACATTTACTTGAGTCATTAGCGGTGAAAAATCTAAGCTAAGCTAAAGCATTGATCAATATTACACCATGTCTTCCTATGGAGCCCTCAGGAAGATACCCTGTTGGACAGCCAAATACATCAAGTGACCTTTCCTTTGATAAACAACATTTAAGGTTGCCGAGGCACTTAATCAATTTGGATAATGTTAATATATGCGCTGAAATATTGATAGGGATGATCTACCTCCTGTGAGGAGAAGCTCGTTAAAAAGCATAATCCCCTGGGCATCCAGCCAGCAGAAAAAGATCAGATGGGGGTGTTTGTGCTGCAGTTGACCTGCTGAATTAAAGATCAACAAAAATTTAATTCGGCCTTAAATGAGCATCAATGTTTTATACCCAGGCCCTATATTTAAAAACAAGAGTTTGTTAAATATATTTACTTTTTAATGAACACCGTCGTCCCTCTGTGATGAGGGAATTCAACAGTTATTGCTTAGAGTGTCGAGCAGGCTCTGCCACACTTCATTTGTAGTAAACCAGACGACTCGTGTCGCATGGTGAATTTCCAGATCTGCTCAAATCAGGGACTTCTGGTGCAAGCTGAAAAGTAAGATGTGCTGCCGTTGTGATTTACATTGCAATTTAGTAATAGGGAGCTTTGTGTAAACCTGCCTGTCTTGTTCCTCAAAGCAGCAGATGGAACAAAGAAACCTGGGAACAGGAGAATCCACGCCCTTGCATGCGGCCCTTTGTATAAATAAAGACAAAGTAATCCATTCACCATCTCGCATACGCATGAGCTCGGATGCGGGAGGTGAAATATTTCCATGATGACAGTGAGGGAATCCTGTGACACAACTCTGACGACAAGCATTTGATCGGGCTGTGTGCGAAACTGGCCGCGCTGATTCAAGCTGAGGAAGTCCAATCGTTACTCCTCCTGTTTTGCATCACTGCGCACATACCTGGTGAGCTTCTCATGTGAGGGAAGCAAGAATGTGCAGCGCCATTCTCAAAACATCCTTTCAAAGATTGGAGTGATTTAGTGATGAAGTTAAAAGACAGAAGTGTGATTCAAAATACTGGATCCTACACTTCCCAGAATGCAGCTTGATAGACTATTATCCCTCCCTATCTGACTCAAGAGAAGAGATGTTTTCTTAGACTTAGTTTTACTCCTTGTTATATTTCTTTCTAGCTTTCATGTGTAAAATGAAGTTATTCCCCTTGAATACAGATTGATATGAATCATCAGTTTCACGCACCTTGACCCATCGTTGCCACTTATATAACCCCCACTCACACTTTCTATTTGTACTTCTAGTCTTTAGGACCCGTTTAGCATTGTAGCGGATGCTCTGCTGGCCTTGGGGTCACACACGACTGACAGTTATAGCCTCTGCTGTGTTTCCTGCACTTTGGCACGGCATCGTGCCCCCGGCCCTGTCCTTTCAATCCCAGCTCCACAGCCGTTGTCTGCCCCCTTAATCAAAGCAGAATAAGATTTAGAGAGGAGGTAAACACTCTGGTTTTATGATTGGGCCCCTTCTTACTACGTGGCCTGTATAATTGAAAAGCCCTCTGTGACTATTTTAAGACACTAGTGGGAACAGACTTCCATGTGTGTGCTATGGCTGGGAATGGGGCTCTCGCATTTTCTCTTGCATTCACTAAACAAGTATGAGTATTTGGCCCATTATCATTCTCTATGATTACCATATTATGCCGAATGCTCAAAATTATTATCTGCTGTGTCACGAATGCTGTCACCTTTAACTCAGCGGCTGTTACAATGGGAACTTTCACAATAAAAGAGGACAAGAAGCTGCACTGTCACTGCTGGATGAGTGTTTTCTAACAGGTTTTACTCGTACCATCTGTTCCTCGCACCACTCTGCAATCCCCCGACCACCAACATCCCGCAAACCAAAATTAACACAGTTTCACTGCGAGTATAAAGTTTAAACAAACAGAAATATCAGCAGTCAGCGTCTTCGGTCTGCCTCTGAGATAATGGCCTCTTTGTTCAGCTGAAAAATATAAACTCTTATTTTGGGTCGCGCTCGCATGTGTCAACTGGAGCCGTGTGCGTCACAATGATAAATGTTTCATATGTAAAATTAGAGCTAAGTTAGAACCTCTGCAAAGAAAACACATTAGAAGCTTGTTTTCAAGTCCAGCGCACCTAATGAGCGTGCAATATTCAGGGGTCTCCTTAATCAGAAATGGAGTATAATATTTATAATTATGTTTTCACTAGACAATATTCCCTTAAAAATAAAAATTGTTGTTTAAATAACTTTGAACGAACTCTTCCTATAGATTTGTTGCACCTCCATGTTGGTACAGTAACCCAGAAGAGACAAAACAAGCTTTTTATTACCTACCTTTGGAAGGTGTGCAACGTGTAGTGCCTTGGTTGCAGTCCGAAACACATGGAGGTGCCACTCAATCCTACATCAAGTATCTTTAAACACTGACAAGAAAACAGTCCAACCCTCTTGGAATATTTCAAACAAAGGCAACTGAATAGCAAGAGAGGACATACAAAACTCTTTACAGTGCCATAAAGGTAGAGTTGCCTCATTTCAAACTGTAACGGGCTTATAGTCCACAAAAATGATGTGTCCTAAAGAAATTAGACTGGATAATGGGGGAGGGGAACTCACTTTCCAGACTTAAGAACTGCAGAACAGATGAGATTACCAAATCTCTAAAAACATTACTGGTCATGCTAATATATTTATGCTAACTAGCATTACTGAAATAGGAGCAACACCTTTATGAGATTTAGATTACATTTTTTTACTTAATGATGGTTCTGATTGCTCAGGAGTGTACTGAATTTCTTTTCACATTTGGCAACTGATTTCCAGTAGTTGCAGCCAGAGGTTGACTTCTGTTATTGCATTGCATCCTGGTGGGAGATAATCTGTCTCCAAACAGTTTGAGTCTGACTTGGACTCACTGCAGTCACTTTCAGACAGACTGGTAAAGGAATGCGGTTGCAATTGCCATCTAATTTAGAAACACAGTCTGCTAATATGTTGCAGTTATTCTAATCACAAATTTCTGTAGAGAGAGGACTTAAATAGGCACTGGGATATGATTTGGGATACAAAATCTCAAACAACTTAAAAATGGAAGTGGAATCAAGAATATGTCATGGAATAGGTGAAAAACTGACTGCAGTCATCTTCATTACTGTGGTCTTCATGACTTCATGACAATAAACACCTATAACTAGTTCCATGGTAATTAGTTATCTAAATCTGGAATAACTGCATAACATACCAACATGGTTACTGTAAAATCCCTCAAAGTACCATAATGTGAATAAAGACGAATTTATGAGACCATGAGGCTGTATGGTATTTGTATCATAAATTACAAAAAATTAAGAACAAAAGCAATCTATGCCTCGACTCCAAATTGCATTACCATATGAAAAAAAACTCCACAGGGTTTGTGATTTAAAGATATTTATATAGAGAAATATTGCCTTGTAAAGGCATTTAAATAAGATGAAGGCATGGTGCCCCAACTCCAACAAATAGTCATGTTACCACATGAAAGGCAGACTGTGCTCTACTTCTATTTAGCATTATAGTCTAACACGCATTAAGTTGTTCTCTGTGGTATTCCTTTAGATGGGCATTCTGTTTATCAGTGCTTCATTATATAGAGATCATCCTTAATAAATGAGAAAGACACTGGGAAGAAGTGAAACATGAGCCGGTTAAGAGTACCAAAACTGAAAGAGACAAGCTGTTCTATTATCAAGTACGTTATTATATTACCAGTTGCATGTCAGTGCTGCTTGCATTGTGGCACACTAATATTCCACTGTAATAACTGAGTGCACAGATTTCCTTTCAACTGTTCACAAAAGATGAATTCCCATGGCAATGTAGCACTACAGCTACACACACCAACGATTCTGACAGTGTGACTACTTTCCTGACAAAATCTGTTTAACCAGAAAAATGACACTTGTTGTGTTTTTGCATTATGATGTGTTTATTTCTGGATTGGAGCTGAGTTCTGACTTTTGAATAGCACCCTGTTCAACGGACAACCAGACTGTGAAAGTCAGATTTTTCTGTAATTCCTAATTTCTCTGACTTAATAATACATAAGTACTAAGTAATCCGAAGATGACTTTAATAATAGCAGTGCAATTCATACTATCTGATATTTGATAGTTTATCATATTGGAAAGTCATACACTTAACAAATATTTTACCACCCTGACAAAGTATATAACATGTGGCAAATATGGCATTCATCTTAGGGATAAAGCCAAAGATATAGATGAGGGAAACCTGCTCAGCTGAAAATCATGTGTTACTACAGTTCATTTTAATCATCCACAATTGAACTGTATCTGCTTTGCACTGACCTATGCTGTATGACAAGACATATAAGGTATCGTCATGTTATATTTCTGCTTGAGCTGTAGGGGTGCTAGTGTGTCCTATTTGCGGTCTCTATGCTGAACTCGATTAACCACATTTTTGCTCCCAACAGCAACCTACGGTGATGATAAATGAGGCCAACAACACAGAAGGGGCATAAACTGCAGTTCCACCAGGTACTACTTGAGGCTGACTCCAAGAGGAAGGCAGTCATCATAGGCACCCATGTTAAAATAGGTCCTGTCTTAAAACAACTCTACATTTGCAATTGAGTTGGCGTGGCTGTTTCTGGCAGCTAGAGGAGTGAATGGAACCTCTATCTACCACTATCCCTGAAGTTTGTGCTTAAGGTTTGGTGTGGATAGAAATTGTATTTTATTAGCACTGATTAGCTGATATCTGTGTCTGCGTTGCACCTGGGCACACGGGCTAACCAAGTTTGCTAGTATTAGATAGATTATCCTGCTAACCTTTTATCCATGTAAGATAACTTCTGGTTGCAAAAAACCCCCCCAATCTTTTACACAGGTAATATTACCCACACCAAAAAACTATCTATGGTATGTGATAGCATGGGAGTGGCACTGATCCTTTTATCTAAAATGCCTTTACACCCTGAGTTTAGGAAAACTACATGAAATTCCATATTTTTTCAAGGTAGCAGCAGGGAGAATTTCATGGTTTGATCCAGGAGTTGGAGATGTATCACGGCCGCTTTCATACATATTTCAGAGAGCTGACTGACCAACAGTAGGGGCTAGCAGTGTGTCTGAGGTAAAATGGTATTATTTTAATGTTTCCATATCATTGAGTATTCAGTGTAGCAGTGCATGTTTTGAGCTAGGGCCACACTTCTAAATCAGAATTACCAAATGTAGTAGTTTGATTGGTCAGATTTGTTTATCTGGAGGTGAAAAATGGAACAGTCATTCTTGACTGCCCTTTAACTTTAGTGTTTTATGTTTAGACAATGAAAACTCACCTGTCACCGCAGCACTATTGAGGCAATCCATGGTCTAGGATTCACAGTTTCTCATCAGAAATGTCCGGTATCTCAAATAACGAGCAGCTTAAACACACCAGTCATGAGTCAGGCAAAGGAGCTCTGCAATAAGGCACAGCAAGTGTGTTTCCAGATTTCAAAGTCAGCCACAATCATTACATTTGATTCCAGAAAAAGATCAAAGGAAGCTGAAGGGAACCCGCACACAGCAGACATGAGGAAAAGCTCCTCACCAGAGCTCGACAAAAATAGATGCTTTTGCATTTCAACCACGCTAAAAAATCAGCACACACTTCCGTCCGTGGATCTTCTACAGAGCACTATGTTATGTATATTTAGAAAGACAGTTTCAGGACATTTTGCCACATTTGTTACATGCAACAAACGACAAACCAAATTAGAGAATGACTTGTTTTATGGGCCTCCGTCGTGGCACCAACCGGCATCGCCACACTGTCTCCACACAATAAAACACTGAGGCAGTAAGGCACTTGACAAAGGATCTTGCCACAGTCATTGTTACAAAAAGGCATAGACCGGATTTCCAAAGAAAGTAATGTTTGTTTAGCAGCAGTTCTAAAGGATCTTCTGAGAACCTGGCTAACCAGTTGACCAATATGACAGTAACGAAAAAAAGAAAAAAAAAGAGCCAAAAATTCTAAGTGAAGATTTTTAAAGTTGTGATATAAAATAGTTTTGTTTTTTTTTGTTTTTTTTAAATAGCATACTTCCTTACTACTGCTGGCCTATTAGAACAAGGCCAACTCTAACTGTTTTTCCTAAGTATAAGTAGCTGCTGGCTCCATCTACAAACACTGTTGCAATAAAAAGAGTGCTGTCAGTCTTCTTACCTCTGAAAAAATATACAGAGGGGTGAAAAAAAAGGACTGTAGGATTAAACAGTGTTGCTTAAGATGTGTGCGTGGACGAGCACACACACAATCACACACACAAATCACAGTGGAAGAATTACTGTTGAAGACTATTCCATGGTCCCTAAATCTCAGCAGGCTCTTCATTATACTTAACTTAAATTAACAGCCACTTCAATAACAATAAAGCAACAGTAGGCAAGCTAATGAAACACTGAGCAGTTTCCAGCGTGCAAGTCTGACCCAGACTTCACTCACACCCACCAGCATACTTTCCCTTTACATCAGCAAATAAGAAAACTGCAAAGCTGCTTTTATTATTCATAAAACAAGATAATATAAACTGTCATTGGCACTGCAGACACAACTGTGAAGCTTTTTATTTTTTTTAAGCTGTGCATTACGCTCTCATAAAATTCCCTCTTTTTATTCAATACAGCATGTCTAGACTATATTTTTATTATCATTATTGCCAGTAGCTAATTAGGATTTTATTGTGCAAGTCGAATGGGGTTTTGGTTGGCCTTTGTTTTTCTAAGTTTTTGTCATTCCTTATGTCCCTGGGGGAATGCCAGTCAAGCAGCTAGTCAGCCACCCACTCGGATTCGGAGCTGATGCACGAACCACAAGGAACCAGGGACCGCCTGCATGTCTCCCCGAACGTCAAACTGAAGCTTACGAATAAAAGAGCTGTGCTCTCTCAGAGACAAATCTGATGAAACGAGTCACAAAGATATTTAACAACTGATACTTTAGCATCACATAAAAACACAGATCGTTTAAAACCTCCTGTGATTTGCACAAGCCTAAAAAGACTCCTGACTACTTCATGTTTGGCAGTGATATATCTTTATCTTTGTCCATAACTTAACCTATTCCAACATGCTAAACCCCGTTGATAGCTAGCCAGTTCTACCTAATGTACAGCACCTTTCATTTTAATACAGACAAAAGCTGTGAACCTGACAACTGTGTCTCATTTCTCATTTGGTGGTCTTTATTTAACTATTTTAAGATTTTGTGATTGTGCCAAAGGTCACTTGCAGTGCTCACCATGAGCATCGTGCATCGAGCATACTTCTGTCTGACTAAAGCCTGAATGATGCTCAGTTGAGGTTATGGACACAGAAAGCTACAGACACAATAGCTGAGTAGTCAAAGCTGTTATACTTTTTTAAGGTCTGCTTAAAGTTGGCAGTCACCAAAAGCCATCACGCAAACATCTCCATGGAGACTCTCACAGATGTGGAAAGTAAAATCTCTGCTTGAATCCACCCAGACAGAAACATCTCAACTACTTGCAAGAGTTTCTGTGCAAAAACCTTTCATAGACAGTTCTGAATATAAGGGCTGCTGCCGTTGGTAATCGTCAAGATTACCTCTTCATGTTTTTAACAGTTTTCAACAAAATGTATTCATTTGCCATTGCGACATTCTCTGAGGTTGTTTTACAATGAAATTTCGCTAAACCACCAACTTCCTGTCATCTCCGGGTGCTGCCTACCTTGTGTTTATTGTAAAATAGGAGATACTATGTACTAGGATGTTCCCGATCATATACTTTACAGTTTTCTAACTTTATGGTGTGAATCTGTGTTCCACCACATCCCAAATGTCCTCTATTGCAGTGGTCCCCAACCCCCGGGCCATGGACCGGTACAGGTCCCTGAGTTGTTTGGTACCGGGCCGTGAGAGCTGAGGTTCAGGTGTGAAATTTATGGGGTTTTTTTTTTTATGGTTTTTATTTTATTATCGTTAACTCAGTTTCCCTGTGTTTTTTTCCATGTGTCTTGAATACATTTTTTTTTTTTTTTTTTTTAGGTTTTTTTTTTTAT
>VUQR01023135.1:17268-28739 GCA_015108515.1 Hemichromis elongatus | reverse complement strand
GCCGAAAGAATTTTGTCATTACAAGCTGTAGCTTTTTTGTGAGACCAGTTTGTTTTGGCTTCACTTTTCCATTTATTTAAAGCAGCAGTCGCCATAGCAACCAGGCTCACACCTGCCTGCTTAATGAGCTCAGTCTGTCACTCTGCTAAGATTCATCTTAAAAACTTCTGTTTCATCTGCTCTTCTGTCCACAGTTTTTGGTCTACAGTTTTTCAACAGCACCGAGGCAAATTTGACAGGGTTTTGCACACCGTAATAATATGACAGCAGTTACTTCAGGCCAAATGACACATTAAATTCAAGCCTATTGTTCATTTTTGGGTTTCTCTTCAGTATACAATTAGTTCAGATCTGGGCAGGTGGAGTCAGTTGATTACCTTAAGAATCATCTTTTCTGACTGGATGATTTAAACTTACAGCATTGACCTGTCTGTATTGGATTCTCCCACATTTCAGTCGTTCAGTGATTAAAAGAATATGAACTTTCAATAGCCATTCAGATGTTTTCGGACTCTACATTTTCTTTTGTCACTATTCAACTTTTCTTATTTACATTTTAAACATGTTCAGCTACTTTTGAATTTATTCCTCTGTATAAACTGCAGCTTTCAACAGTTCAACACTTTAGCCTTCGGGTGAATGAGTTGTGTTTTTCAGCTTATTCAACATTTTTTCACCAAACATTTCACACACAAACAAACACACGCCCACAGGACAAGCTAGACAGACACGCACAGCAAATATTGTGCAGATATTCAGACATTCTGATTGGCCCATTAAATTTAGGCTTCCGTTCGATTGGTGGATTTCTCTTCAGCAGACAGGTGGTTCAGCTCTGGCCATTTGGACTGATCTGGACAGTTGAGGACTTTCAGAATCATCTTTTCTGACTGGAGGATTTAAGCATTTACCTTTCGCTAATGGATTCTCCCACATTTTAGTGATTTTGTGATTAAAAGAATAGAAACTTTTAACATTCCTTCACATGTTTTGTAATTCAAAATTTTATTTTGTCATTACTCAGTTTTTGTACATTTTAAGGATGTTGAGCTACTTTTCAACTTTGAAACTTCTTCTCTGTCAACTTCAGATGCTTCTGAATCATTCGGCCCATTTCAGCTCATTCAAAATTTTTAACTTAAAATTCAACAATTTTTTTCATTTCAGCTCAAAACATTCAACTATAAGCATCCACACTGCAGTTTCTTCAGAAAATGCATTCTGTTTTTTTATCTTCCGTACATTTTCGCCGTCTATCTCCTCCGACACCATTCGAACGTAGAGAGACCGTTCGACCACCGTTAGATTGCTCTTCTTTTGGACATGACTGCTTCTACTTTTCTCGTCTTTAACTTTTATATTTTTTAAGTAATTCCACTTTTTTCGACAAAAATTTTACCATGTATTTCAATGGGAATGTCATTCAGGGCTGGGATTGGCTGGTCGCTACAGCGGTCACGCAATCCCAGCGCACATCCTCCGGGATGTGGGCGGGGAATTCCTTTGATCTTAAAATCATTCAGCTATGAGCATCAGTTATGAGCATCCACGCTGCAGTTTCTTCAGAAACTGCATTCTCTAGTTCATTATGTCAGTCCTGGCATTCCATAGGCTTTACAGGCTGCAGTTTCTGAAGAAACTGCATTCTCTGGTTCATTATGTCAGTCCTGGCATTCCATAGTTTTATGCTGTTTAGTCCGTGTTTTGTTTTAAATACAAATTTAAACACCAGCATAAAGCACTGACAGGCCGTCTGTGTAGTATGTTAAGTACTACTTGGTGACTGATTACAAATGTAAGTACGGTGTATGTTATGATTAAAAGACAGTTACTGAAGGGTGACCATGTTTGTTAGACGGTACTGGACCTCCAGGAGGTTCGCGATTGGGCAGCTAGTGACAGCAAAGCACTTGCTAAGTAACGTTTTGACTGCTACACCAGCAATGAAGAAGAAAACCGGAAGTGTAATTTTTCCTCCTGCTGGCGATAGCGTAAGCTACTTTGGTGTCATCGTCTTATCGGATTGGGGTTGGCAACAGAAACAACAGCCTTATTTCGTGTCCAGCCACGAATACATATTTTCGTTGGGGTTTCTGGAGAGGTATGTGTGTACTACACACCCCGTAGTTAATACTAAAAGCGAGAGATGTCGTGGTCAGCTGTCGTTATACAGTATACAATACAACTGTTCGTGCTAGTAGCTGCTAATATTAGCCGGTTAGCAGTGGCCTACTTTGGCTAACGTTAGCCGCTTGTTCTAAAATGCACTCAAACAGGAACCGATACCGGGTAACATTAGCAAAGCCACCGTGCCAAGCTAACCTTCCTGAACTGGCTTTACTGATAGTGTGATTAAAGAATGGTCGGCGACATATGCAGTCATTCTGTAGCTGAAGGTTGGTCTGTAATAGTTGTTTATTATTCGATTATCAGGCTTTAAGATAGACACTGAATATGACAGAGATGTAACATTAGCCTAGCTTGCTAAGTAGCGGATTAGCCTCAGCCACATAAGTTGCGTTAAGAAGCCTTCCTCTTTATTAGGAAGTGATAATGACATAACTCTAGCACTGCTGTGGTCCACGTACTGTTTATTACATGTCAGCGTTTGTCCCATGACAGCGGGTCAGTTGACAGTGTCTGTTATTGTGGTAATTTTCAGTTATGTAGGTTGACAGGGGAAGAAAGTTTAAAGTACGTTTATATCCGTTGTGTAAGTATTTGGAGAACGATGCGTATTTTGACTGAACGCAATATTTACTTTAACTCCACCGTCTGCGAAATGTTTTCTTTTTCACCTGGCGAGGCAGTGTTGAAAGCACATTAAAGCACCACGGCAGTGCTGTGCATGAGTTACAAAAAAGTCACAGTGCCATTAGAGATTAGTGAGAAATAGGATAAATAGTTTTTAAAATTTGGTGCTTTTTATAAGATGTACTAGTGGGACAACCTAACCCTTTAGAGAAACAGAGAGGAAGTCATCACTTGATATTTAACCCTTACTCTGCAGCCAAAGTGAGGCTATTTCTGTCAGTTTCTCTAGTTAGCGTTAGCACTTGCTGATAAATAAACAGAAGCCCGGACTGGTTCCGTCTTTCTGAGTGAGAGATTTTACTGCCTTTCTCCGATTTTTTTTGTTGTTGTCGTAAATTACCCCGCTTTTAGACTTTTCACCCTGATTTCACTCTTGTCGAAACACAGTAAGCACGCTAGAAACCTTGGAATTATTTTGGATAGTGGTCTTAGAATTAATAATTATATTTTTAAGGCCAGCACAGCTGCTTTCTAACACTATGACCATGTGTCAAAACTCAGAATATCAGCCTAGTTAATGTGTATTTGCAAGATTATCCAAATCATTAGCTGGATAACTTAAGCTTGTTTAGAAGTAATTGGCTCCCACTACAACAGAAAAAAATGCCTTTATAATCAGTGGTGTGACCCCCAGTACACCCTAACTCAGTGTCTATAACCTAACTAGACCTCTCAGGTCATTAGGTCCATGTTTGTAAACTCATACCAGAATGAGATTAAATTGTGCTGAGGGTACATTTTGTTATGATTCTCTTCTTTGGAACAAGCTGCCCACTGACCTGAAATCAGTTCCAACTGTGTCTACATTTAAAAAAAAAAAATGGAGCCTTTTTATTCTTGCCAGCATATGATTAATAACTTTGTGTGTGTGACTGTTAATGTATCTCTCACATATTGTTTTTATTGCCTTAAGAGGTTGTAGCGCGACATGGTTGTTGTTTTTTATGGGGTTTTTTATAGTTGGAAGTTAGTTAAAGCTGTAGTTTTGTTTAGAGGCAAATTAAGATTAAAGCTTTCCAATTTTTGTAACTGCAGAAGAAATGATCTTTACAATAAAAATGCTCTCAGTCATATACGTTTTGAAGAGTAATAAAATATTATCCGTAGAAAAAGTGTACAAAGGTATGAGTCACACAGATTCATGAACACTGTCCTGTCATTCAAATCTATGCAGTCCAGAGTTCAGATCCAAAGTAAAACAGGATATGTTTTGATTTCCTAATGTAAAGGAATACATCTGGACAGTGATGCCAGTGTAAAACCAGATTTATGTATTTCATTGTTGGTTTTTGCATGTTCTCTCAATCATCAGATGAACAACAACGGGAACAAAAGAGCTCCAACTACAGCAACTCAGAGACTTAAGCAGGATTACCTCAGGATAAAGAAAGACCCCGTGCCTTACATTTGTGCAGAGCCTCTTCCCTCCAACATACTAGAATGGTAAGTTCCTCATCTCTCAGGAATTATTGGGACTTTTTGACCTTGAGGTCTGGCCAGGGAATGGTGTTTAGGGCCATCAGCAAAGTTCAAAACCTCTGAATATTCTGTAGAAAAATAATAAACTCAACATTTAGTGTGTAAAACGAGGCTACTGTTTTACACCAACAAAATTGAACTGTAGTTTCCAAGTTGAACTGCTTCTGTTGTATTTAGCAGTGGACGCACTTTTAATTCTGTTTTCAGTCCCTTCTTTTAACCGTTGTCTCTTATGTGTATACACAATACTGATTCATCCTTTTTCATGCTTGAATGAATCCTGGGGCAGTGTTAAGTAACAAACAAGAAAGCAAAAGTGAAAATGAGTGAAAAACCAATGTTCAACGATTTAAAAACACGTCTCCAACACTATTGTGCCAAGACCACTTTAAAAGTGGTCACATCAAAAAGACTGGTTCCTTGGAAAGATTCATATTTCTCTTGGAAGCAAAATGTAAAGAAATGAGTGATGAATAAAGACCACACATTACTGCATCTTACAGGCTTAGATTTCAATGATAACATTGTTAGATCTGTCTCTGTAGTATAAAGAAACCCATATGAAGCATGACACATGAGTTCATGCTACCTACTGTACAAATTGTGTGACACACCTTACAGGATGGCCTGTGGAATATCCCATAGACTATCCTGATGATGATGAGGAATCGTTTCCTTTGAAGCTGTGAACAGGTTTTTGTTCTTTTTGTTTGGTGTTCATTTTCCTTGTATTGGGAGATGTCTTCAAAATCTAGACCAGTACAAAAAAAGACGTATAGATAGTGGAGATAAAACATGATTAAGCAACCTTCCTATAGAAATTGGTAAAAAAAAAAAATGTTCTGAATACATGACATTTAAATAATAAAATAAATATGTAATTGAACACTTTTTTAAACACGTGTTAGCTAAATATTAGCCATTTAATTTGTTGCCATTTCTTGAATGGATTTTTGTTCAAAGCGATTAATGGTTTTTAAAGAGAGTCATAATAAGCGTTGGAATATGACATGGCCCTCAGTAGTGTGTTTAACTGTTAAACGATAACAAAATAACCTTAGAAATTGTAGAACCAAGAGTTCTTCCTTCCTGATTTCATTTATGGTAACAAAAGCCTTCCTAATTTGTGATACTTTTATTGTAACTATTTAGACATGTGAATGTCCATTCAACATGCCCTCAGTGATCAGTGCAGTACTGTCCAGAAGTCTTGATTCACCCCTCTGTTTTTATATTTTGCTTCCAAGGAGCCAGATTTTCTAGTCATTTTTAAAGTGGTCCGGAGCAGTAGTTCTCCAGGCTTTCTGAACATCTTTAAATCTTTGGACACTTGTTGCTTTTTCACTTATTTTCAGTCCAGTTCTTGTTCTTTGTTTTCAAAGAATCTTCAGTTTGCCTTCTCTTTACACCACTTACCACTAATTCAAACATAAAAGGAGTTAATGCAGCCTGCAGGTAAGGTGTATTGTTGAGCCCTCCTGTGTATTCTTTTGGTGTAGTTTTTGAATGGAACAGTGAGAGAATAAAAATCACCACCTCATGTAAGGTGGTAAGAGAAGCATCAATATAAGGATTTACAAATGTCTGCAAATTCTGGGTGGGAGATAACCAAAACAGTTGGAATTGACGTGGGGGAATGTACAAAGAGGTAGAAACGTGAGGGGAACAAAAAAATTGGCTCAATAAAACAAGACAACAGCAAGTAGGGGACCTGGGAGGGGAAAAAGTCCCAGCAGTTTGTTTCTTTTGTAGCTTGCACCATGTATTAAACACAGGCACACTACCACAAGCTAATTAACACTGTTGCCAGCAGCTGCCACTGTGTGCATTGGAGCATGAATGCCGACAGCGGTGTTGGCCACTCGTGTAGGTTATGTTGTAGGCTCTACAAATATTCACTGCAGAAGTATAATCAAAACAAAAATCTTGGCAACGTAGGCATTTAAAGTTGTATCTTAGGCATGTTGTGACTAGCAGCCTGTCACAAAAACACGTCACATGGAGGATCAGTGATGAAGCAGGTCTGGAAATCACTTTGTTGGAGACAGAAAATGATCCTGAAAGGATGTACGTTTGCATATGTTTCAATAAATCACTGCATCTGTGAAATATAAAGAAATGAGGGGTTACAAAGTAATGTAATTTCTTTCTGTAGTAGATAATAGCACACCTGAAACAATGGGACTTTTTTTAAATAGTAGTACATCATCGACCATTGGTTCATGTTGGTTTAGTGATGCTGTTCTTATTTATAACCAGTATTTATAACCGTTAAGGTGTCTCTTTGCACTGTCTGTGGGTCTCGATTTGTTAATGATTCATGATTCATTGTTATAATGCTAACTTCGAAACTATTTGGTTTCCTGTGTAATCCAGTAAATGCAGGACGTGCCCAAAAACAAGAAATTTCCTCAGATTTTAATCCTGTGATACTGAAGTAGGGTAAAGCATGCGGAATAATTGATAATTAAATGGAAGCAGTGAGCTACTTCTTTCTACACAATATTTTAGTTTTCTTCTGGTCAGTTATTTGATGCTGTTCCTAGATGGAACGGCTCAAAATGTTTTTAAAATGATTAATATATCACTTATGTGTACGCAAACAGAGGGGAGATTTTCTTCTAAATTTTGCTGTTTTCCATCAACTTTGCTTGTCTTTACAACGTGTAGCTGCAGCAGAAAAGTCAGTATTTTAAATCAGAGTTTGTACTTTTACTAGGTAGTGCGCCCGCTCTGGTATGGAAATTAACAGAGGTCCTGACAATGTTGGATTTTTTGGGATTTAGATTCTTCACAGGATGAGAAACTGTGAAAGATCTAAGTTTTAAAAAAAAATGGAGGAGACACAGAGTTTGATTTTGGGCCATGGCAGCAAGTCTAGAGATGAGTTGTTTAGTCAGATTTTGAAATAAGTGACTCACTTTTTATGTTCCACTTTTTCAGGCACTATGTAGTCAGAGGTCCTGAGAAAACCCCATATGAAGGTAAGAATTACTTAACACATATACTAAAAATAACTTGTGTTAATATGCGAGTTTAGATGAGTTAATAACTCACGTCATCTGAATGACTGTCTGTCTGATCCTTTTGGTTTTTTGCTTTTGCTTTTGATTATATACAGTGTTGTATAACATATATTTATATATGTCATGTCTAATTTATAGGTGGATATTACCATGGAAAACTCATATTTCCAAGAGAATTCCCCTTTAAACCACCAAGTATCTACATGATAACACCAAATGGGAGATTTAAGTGCAACACGAGGTAGGAATGTACCTTCATATTGCTAAGTTGATTTAAGAGTGAAAGCTTTGAAAATTATTTAAGCCGTGTTTCTAGAACTTGGTCATACATGTTCCCGTTTCTCCACAGGTTATGTTTGTCTATCACAGACTTCCACCCGGATACGTGGAACCCAGCGTGGTCCGTTTCGACGATTCTCACGGGTTTGCTCAGCTTCATGGTGGAAAAAGGACCCACTCTTGGCAGCATTGAGACCTCTGATTACACAGTAATTGAAACACACTATCCTAGTTGCAACACAATGACCTGTTATGTCTCAGATATTTCATTCAGACTTTTCATTTCATTCATTGTCTTTTTTTGTTTGTTTTCCAGAAAAGACAGCTATCAGCCCAAAGCCTGGCTTTCAACCTCAAAGACAAAGTATTCTGTGAGCTGTTTCCTGATGTAGTTGACGTAAGTATAAGGGGTTTTGGGGGGATTCATCAGGGACAAATTCCATCTCTCCTTTGGCCTAATCTTCTCCTCCTCCTTTCTACCAGGAGATGAAGCAGAAACAGAAGGCCCAGGAGGAGCTGAACGCCCGTACACAGCCTCTCCCCTTACCTGATGTGGTGCCTGACGGAGACCCCCAACAAGCCCACTATGGCCTCCCAGCCCTCAATGGTGGTCCTGCCCCACTAGGGGGTGCCAACCCCGCCCCTGGTCAGCAGCAGGCCAATCGTAACCATGGACTACTAGGTGGGGCTCTAGCCAACCTCTTTGTGATTGTAGGCTTTGCAGCATTTGCCTACACAGTGAAGTACGTGCTGAGGAGCATAGCGCAGGAGTGAGAGGAGCTGGTGTTTTAGGGCAGCGCTCCCCTCCCCCTGCAGGTGAGCCAACTAGTGGACTCGACATTTTACAAACACACTACGTGGGGTGGGGAGGGATGTTCATTCCCAATCAAACCCCTCCACAAACCACAACCTCCACCACCACTACTACCACTACCAACATGGACTTTGGAAGACAAAAACTCAAAGCCCACCAAGCCAGGAAGGACTGAGGGGAAGAGAAGGAGGTGGGGGATGGACGGGAGTGGCTGTAGAGCCGGGGCTGGGGAGACTTGGAGGGGTTTATTAAAACGGTTGTGATCTACTTTGTGCTTCTGTGGTTAATATAACTTCTAGAAACAAACTTGGCTCATGGGTTGTGGGAGGGTGTAGCCCTGTGGGTCATTTTGTTGTAGACTTCACAGCAGACACATTGTTTTCCTTTGTGATAATGCATAACTGGAAGACTTGTTTGTTAATTCTAAACTGTTTGCCTCTGCCAATCACTTCTGTAGAAAGCATTTCCAACTGCATCATCTCCTGCTAATTATTAGAGGAAATAAAATCCTCAGGGGATGAAGAGATGACTTAATCCAGCTCAAAGACTAGTTTTTTGTATTTTTTTTTTAAGAGTGAGTGAGACCAAATAAATACAAGTCAAGTTTTAGCTCATCCATTGCCTTGGAAAAGCTTTAAAATAATAGTCATGCTTTCCAATTTGTGTGTCAGTGGGTGTTATGTCTTATGCTTTCTGTTTCCTATGAATACGTTTTAGTGCATTCCTGGTATGCCGTTCAAAGCCTGCCAGGCTACATTGCTGGGATACATGCCGAGAATACATCAGTGTGATTTAGTAAAAATTAGACATGATAATAAGGACGTGCAAAATGTGTCTATGGCCAAAATAACTATGAATCAATTCATTCCCATCCTGGTAGGGATAAAAGGGAGATTCAGTGGATAGTATAAGATCATAACTTTTAATAATCAGACATTATATTATAAACTAGCATACAGCAGCAAAACTGTAGGTGCACTTACATGAAAATGGGTGCACAACAATGTGATAAAAAGAAAGCTCAGGCCTGTCGGTACTTGTTTAACTCACTGTTTGAGATTCAGCACCGTTGATGCGTCACTGACGAGACAGTAGACACGACTCCAGCCTTGATTTCTATTCATATATGCAGGCAGAGAGCATGTAGAAAACAAAAGTTGGCCTTTGAGCCTGTGAAGCAGCTAAAGGTACACGGTCAGACGTTCTCTCCAGTCAACCCATGAGCCAAGCAGTGTCTGCACAAAAATAAACAGATGGACCTTGTTTTAATTTGGCTTAGCCAATCAGTATAGCAGCAATCTACATAGGACTAAATGAGGAGACCCACGCAGAGAACCAATTTTTTTGTTTGTGTATATTCTTTTTATTTCTTTGTTGTTGTTTTTTTAAAAAAAAAAAAAATTTCTTTGTGTTTTTGTTCTCTTTTATTTATAGAAATGTCCAGCTTGTCTGTCGTGGTTCTAAGGAAAACACCTAGTGTTTTTTTTTAGGCCCATGCAGTGAAACACGCGGTCGCGTTAGTGGTGCTGGCTCACGCAATTGCTGATAATTTACTGTTGTGCATTGCATTTAGTCAAAGCTGGTTCTACTGTACTGCATCTAATGCTTCCACAGGAAGAAAACTCCGAAAGCAGAAGATTCTCTTGTCCGTTGCTCTTTTCTTGGCACCATCTAAAAAAAAAGACCAACATGATGATGATGATTATGATGAGAGTGCGTTTGTGTGATTATACAGCAAATGCCCAAATTACCATGCTTCAATTAATCTTGTGTGGCATTGTCTCTGTTTTCATAGTAAATGCAAATAAATTACCCTGCTCGGCGGGGCATTTAATAATATCTGCCCCTTTTTCTCCATCTGCTTCATGACGGTGCAGCGGTCAGCGCTGTCGCCTCACAGCCAGGAGCTTCTGAGTTTTTGTAACTTCCTGGTGTCTTTCTGTGTGATGCTCCTGTTGTGTTTTCCCCTGAGTGGTCCAGTTTTGCTGCCACTATAAACAAACACATGCGTGTCAGGTTTTCTTTTTTTTTAATTGGAAGTAAGTGCTTATGAGGTGTATAGAGAGGAGAATGTGACTTCCATGTAAAGTTTTTTGACGATGTAGACTATAAAAACAATACGTAGGTAGAAGTCCATTCTGTTACACCATCACATGCAGTAATATCTACTGCACATAAAACAGCTTAACTGTTCAACAAAACTCAAGTTTATTTTCAGTTGAATGTAGTTTGAATAGGGAACAAATGGTTAATAAAATGAGCTATGAAAGTTACGTGGACTTGCCTGCCCGCACACCCTTTCCATAGAGCGCAGTTCCAAAGAATATTTTTACCTGAGGGCAAGTCTTCCTTGGAACTGACACGGCCTCGTGATTGTGCTAAAGGAGGGCTTAAAAGAGCATTCAGCCAGCCAAACAGGCGCATACACCTCGTTCTACACTCAGAGACACAACTCTCAGCAGCAAACAAGTAAGTATTTCAAATGGCTCTTAGATGACTTTGTCACTGAGCATCTGTACAAAGAAAAACGGAATTTCTTCACATTTCAGTTTTACGTTTGTGAATATTTTATGTTGTCTTTTTTAACCCTCCACTCACCTATTTTGTGTTTTTTCAGTATTGCAGGCCTCTGGTTAATGAGAAGCACCCTTCCACGGATTGCTTATTCTCCATATTTGATCCAAACATGGTCACCTCCGAGGAGCTCGAGTGCTGCGTGTGCTGCCACGAGTATTCGCGCAGCGACAGGATCCCGCGGGTCCTCCACTGCAACCACACCTTCTGCGCCCCTTGTCTGGAGAGAATGTCCAAGCTGGAGGGTCTCATCTACACCGTCTCCTGCCCTCTCTGCCGCTGGATTACCTGCACCAGAGCCAGCCTGACTTTGCCAGGGGCTCTGTGGGTCAACACGGAAATCTGGGACCAGATTTCAGAGCAGCAAAAGCAGAACGAGAACGATTCAATGGAGGATTTGAAAGACCCAAAGTCTCTACTCATCAAGAACTCACTGTAAGTATGAGCTTCAGACCCGCCGTCCAGTTCCTCTGATTTTTTTTTTT
>VUQR01023135.1:0-13625 GCA_015108515.1 Hemichromis elongatus | reverse complement strand
GGAAAGTGGCCCCCCCCCCCCCCTTCTCTGTGCACAATTTCCTACAAGTATCGATACTGCGCGAGGCGCCTAGGGCTTAGCTGGTAGGCACTGTAAACCTCGGTTTGGGGCGTCATACTAACATAAGGAGAACCAGTGGCGAACTGATGCTGGTAGGCTGCGGGGAGGCCATGCAGCAGGCTGCTCACTGAGTCCTTGCGACTGGCCGATTCTCTCCTGGAGGAGGATGAGGTGTACGTTGCTGCATAACCGGAGGGGGAGTGTCCGTGGGTGCTGTGACCACGGCCCAGCAGCTGCTCCGTGGCCTGAGAGGCTGAGGAGAGGGCGGTAGAGGCTGGGTAGGTGTATAGGCTGGGGGCGGCAGCGGCGGCGGCTGAGCCAGATGCCAGGGCGGCCACCTCGGGGAAGCTGTAGTGAGAGGCTGAGACGGCCGGGGGGAACACCTGCTGGCGACGTAATGATGAGTCGCTGTGGGAGGGTCCCAAACGCTCCTGAGATGAAGAAACTACTGACTGAACCTTTGAAAACAAATTCATACACTGAATCAAACACTGGGTACAACATGAAGATTTTAGTCTGCATCTACATCTTGTTTATGGTCAATTTCTTCTGCCAAATAAGAACAAACTCATTTCCCCACTCCCTTTTTTTTATATAACTGCCAGATAACAGATGAAGGTGTTACTTACACCGCTCCCCTTGGGTTTGACAGACAGCTGTAGGCTTATTAAAAGAGCCCCAATGATTCATCGAGTAACTCAATTATATTAAAAACACATTACTGTAACTGCCACAAAAATCAATGTGGAAAAGCACCTGTCCAACTACCTGCTGAACTTGCCCCAACATGAAGAAAAGCAAACTCAGGAGTTGCTCCCATCCTCTGCACACTCAAAAATCTATAGTACAGCTACAGAAGTTAAAATAAGTGTGCGTGTGTGCGCAGATGACCTGTTAACAGTAACTCCTGGTGCTTGACACAATGTGCATATACTGCTAAATTTTGATCATTTAATCTGTCCAATTGCTTCATATGGTACAACAGCAAACTTCACCACAAAAGGTCCTGTCAAGGGCTTCTGCCCAAAAAGTTTCAAAACACTTTTCCCCCCAGCAGAGGGCAGTAAATACATGTAAGCCTTTAATAAAAGAATATTAATAATCTTTGGGAAACAAACATTATTTTATACCATGGCAGGTAAAAGGTACCAATGTCATAACTTATGATGGCGGCGGACCTTTTCACTCCATCACATGATGAAATGGTGCATTCTGACTAATGCAGCTTACTTATAACCTTTTTTCCCTCTCCTGATATTGCTACCATCAAAATAAGGGCCCGGCCTGTAATAGTTGATTTGTTGAATGATTATGGACAAGGCTTCACACAAAACACAAGTCAAAAGAATTTCCCATTAACACACATTAATGACGATGTAAAAACAATGAGTTGAAACAAGCCTCACCTGGCTGAGGTTTAAAGGGTGCGACTGACTTGGCACCAGTCCATGACGCTCCACGCTTTCCCCTGAACTGCATGGCTGTCTGTTAGAGGATCTCTTGGGCTTGATGTAATTCACTGAAAATTCAAAATAGTAAGACACTTAATTATGCAGCTTTCCCACTTCCATTAGATACACTTCTAAAACCACAGCAGCACACAGGTGACTTACCAGTCTCCAAGCGTCCTCGGGACTCTGCTCCTCTCTCAGATGCCTGTGTTTTGGCTGAAGGTGCCACTACTGCCAGAGACTTAGCCTGGCGAGATGACATAGTGCTTTCTGGGTTAATTGCGCGTGGAAGGGGAGTCAGTGGGCTGGCGGTAGAGGAGTCCGAGTCGTGTACGGTCACACAGCTGATAACGTTGGTGCGCTGGCTCAGTCCAATACTGTAAAGGAAGTGTAATTTCCGGGGTCATATCAGACAAACAAGTACAAACAGCATTCATTCTAAATGATTTAGGTCCCAGTGCTGTCTATGAGCTCAAAGAAGCCTTGCTTTGCATTTCTCTCATATACCTTGACATTATGAAATGGCCACCTTAGTGACCATAGTGATCTGAGAAAGAAACAGCCCACCACTGTGTTCATTACAGAAGAGCATCTTGTTCTCACCTAGCAGGGTGGAACTTATGCTCATCCTCCGTGTCTGTGTCGCTGTGAATCGTGATGATGCTAACCGCTGGGCTCGGCGTGTCCGAGATCACGATCGGCTGTGACAACGCTGCGCTGGAGGTGGGTGGAGTAACGCCACTACTGACTAATGATGCAGTAGATACACCCCTACAGGAAAGAAAAACACCACCACCACCAACAACCAGTGACCGTGTGTTCAACCCATCATGCAGACGTGATTTCAGCTGCGGTACCACAAAGAAATAAAAATTTGAAAAATAAAGGCAATTTGTTTGCTTCTAGTTTCAACTAGTTTTACTCGTACACCAATGCTATTGTAGGGTTTACCTTACAATGTAAAGCACCTTGAAGCGACTGTTGTTGTAATTTATCTTATATAAAGAGAACAGAATTGAACCAACCTGTTTCTGTTTTCTCCACGTCTGGCTTTCACCTTCTTCCTCTCCTGCTGAGTCTTGGTAATGTTCCTATTAGGTAAAAGGTCAGACAAGTTGCTGATGTTTAGCCTTCCCCATATTACTTATTTTATCTTTTAATACAGCATTTCTAATGTAGTATGACATTAACCAGTTCTAGTCTTGCTAGTCAATTAAAGAAAACCCCTAAAACATTTGCAGCTCCTTATTAACTTATCTGATGTTAGATAACTGGATGGCAAAGTTATTTAATATTTAAAAGATTTTGTTATTTTAATACCCATTTAATAAAAAGTTTTTGTAAAAACCTGAAAGAAATAACATTTACAATAATTCAGTTTACATTTGAGAAACACCTCAGACAGCCTGTCTACATGAGTCTTTAACAGTTGTTGGATGACCCACCGCCAGCTGTGTCCCTGCTGCGTAGCAGCATCTGAGTGAATCGTTTCCACTGGTGAGTCAGTGACATTTGGCTGATGGGCAGAGCTGTGGATGGCCACGCCTGGGACCTGCTGCCATGATGATGGTATGAGGATCTGCTGGGTACCAGTGGGCCAGGCCTGCTGAGAAAAAACAAAAAACAAACAAAAGACACAACAACCAAAACTTGAGTATATGTAATATAAAAGACAAATTGTGTATGGATGAAATCAAATTATCTGATTGCTTGAATGGGCCAGACAAACTGAGCCATGCTGACATAAATTCCAAAGACTGAATACAAAAAGGCAAGCCAATGGCCAATCTCTTCTACAGGCAAAAGCGCAAAGCTAGATAAGCGAGCAACCTTTCCCAAGCCATTCCTTAATTATAACATTGCCCTGCAACAAATCCACAAGATGATAATCATGCAAAGCACAAACAATGAAGCACCTTAAACTGTCAGATCAGGTATAAAGACAAGTAGACAGAACCATGGTGCCTGTTAAAGAAGAAACACTTAGGAGATTAGTTTAGTTCCCTGCTGCTAAACAGTCTGCTGATGAGATGTCTTGGGAAAAGGCATGCCACATGTTCTGGGGCTGAAATAAAAAACAAAACGGGTTTTTAGAAGACTTTGTTGCTGCAGCCCCCTTTGCTGAAACCAAGGAAGGACATGACAAGAGAAGCTGCAAGCAAAGCGCAGACCAACTCAGCAACACATGCGCTCCATGCCCTCAGCAGACCTATGGGAAAAGACTGGGGAATGAAACTATGTGAATGATGTGGAACAAGCATGTCCTTATAAGTAAAAACATGTCAATTTGGTCAATTTTGCACTGTGGAGGGGGGGTTTATAAAATAAAGTAGTAATTTGAAATGTGATGCCAGAATACATGAACACACAAATAAAGTCCAATTTTCCTACAAAAATTTGCATCGAACAACAATTATGAAAGGTGACAAATCCACATGTGAAGAGGAACAATGCTGAAATACGATGTGTAAAACAAAGATGAGGCCCATACCACGTGTATGGGGCAGAGAGGGAGTGGAACACTTGCAAACAAAACAAAAAAGAAAATAAAAGAAAAAAAGGGAGAACAGGGCAGGAGAGAGATGGCATTGTTAGTGGTAGAGGGAGTGTGCATGTGCATGTCTTTCTTCGGGGATGTCATCGTTGCTTTACCAGCACTGTGGCTGTGTGTTCCAGGAGGGTAGGCCGACCCACCCCAGTGCCCAGCCCAAGGGGCAGAGAATACTGCGGGGCTAGGCCTGCTGGGGGTGGGTGCAGGGTGGCCACCATCAGGGGTGTGCAGGAACCCTGGAGGAGGGAGGGGCAGTGTTAAGTCATGATGAAAAGTAGCGCCCTTCAAGACTGATACAGATTTTTTTGTTTTTTTTAAATAAAAAACAGGCAGAGCAGATGCACCCAGCTGCACAAGAGATGCACACTGGCACCGCTGGCCATCTGGAGACCTGGCCTCTGCAGAGTGCAGCAATTACTCCTCATTTTAGCAAACAGCAATTAACCAGCTTTTGGAGCCAGATGAGTCTCAATACACATGTGGCCTTTCTCCCACATAAAAAGACTGGGAATAAGAGGCTGGCCAAGAGTGGTGACCCAGTCAGCTCTGAAAGCAAATTCAAGTGGAGACACAGAGTCAAAAGAAAAAGAACAAAAACAAAGAGAAGATACAGTAAAGCCCAGGCCCTCAGCTTATTTCAACACTCACATTTAAGTAGCTAATATCTTATGCCCTAAATTCCTTTGAAAAACCTGACCTGCCTTCCTCCACATGAAGTACCGGTAGCTGTGCTGGCAGTAAGGCCAACAAAAGCAGGGGGAATTTTTAGATGCACTCAGTATATCCACAGAGGAGCAAAACAAGGCATCAGAGCTCCACAAACTGGTGCTACAAACACAGGGATGTTTCCAGATGTTTCTTTTTTAGTAACCCCTGAGCTGAAATTATGGAATGACAGATTATTACAAAAACATTAAATACATAAAAAAAATTGGTGTATGCATGAGTGTTAAAATTATATCAGAATTTATTGAATAGAAAAAAACCGAAATACACCAGACCCCAGTTACAACGTAACCTCATCTCTTCCTCCAGGAAATTTGAATTTGACCTCCATCTATGTTCAGTGTTGGACCCATTCAGAATGGACACAAAGACTGAATCCATTCACGACACGGAAGCATAGAATAAAAACACATTGAAAAATTTACGATTCAGTCAGAAAGCAGCGGCACTTCTTTCTGCCTGCCCATGTGTGCACTCCCACTCTCTTGCCAAGTGTGTGGCAGATCTAAAAGCGGAAAAACTCTCAGGTAAAAAAAAAAAGAAAAAAAAAAAAAAAGAGAAATAAAAACTCTCAGGTAAAAAAAAAAAAAAAAAAAAAAAAAAGGAGTCATATCACCACTTTAATGCCACAGTCAAACTCACCCAAAACAACTGGGGGAAAAATGGTTCCAAAACAAGATGCTGTGTCTTTTGATAGAGATTTCATAAATTAAAAAAAAAACAAAACTACTAAATTCCTTCAAACGCTGCACCTTCCAAACTCTTACCTGTGTTAGCATACTTGGCTGGATCTGCAAGGACTGAGTAGACTGGTTCTGAGGTACTATGGGTACAGAGTTCTCCACCCTCACAGGGAAACTGGAACTCTTACTAGTTGACTGTAGCCCTGGAAAACAAAACGTTAAGCTAATGACGACAAACATCTCAAAGGATCAAGGGAAGAAAATGACAGTGTAACAAGTAGAAGATGAGAAACACCTACATCTGGTTACCCAGTGTTGGAATACTAGTACAGCTAGATTTTTCAAATATTGTAGTAGATGCTAACCAACAAAATAAAACAAACAACTCTGTTGGTACTGACACAAACCAGTACAGAGCATTCATTCCTTTAATACCGAAATCAAAGTAAATGTTTGTATTCAACTTTATGACTTACCTTGAATAGTGGAGGGTGGACAGACTATGAGTGTCTGCTGGAAGGGTTCTGTCTGGCTACACAGCCCAGCAGGACGTGTTGGAATCGGGACACTCTGCTGAGTCAGCCCGGGAATGTTGATGGTTGCCTGCTGGTACAAAGCTGGCTGGTAGTTCAGCAAAGGCACCGCACCCGCTGCAGAAGGCACCTGTTAAAACAACAAAACCTATTAACACCAGTGAAGACTACAGGTTCATAGAAGAGTATAAATTTAGCATCGTACCTGGTTATGCTGGTTTAGTTGGCTACTGAAGGTCACGGTGAGGTTGCCTGCTGCAGCACTGGGGACTGCATTGGCAGAGTACAGGGATTTGCTGCTGTCATAGGAGCTCCGGCGCTTGCAGATCTCCATGTTCTGGAAGCATGACTTCACACTGGAGAGGAATTAAGACCATTGTTTCAGAAAATACATTTAAATAGAACAAAAACCCTTCATCCTACTACACACACTTACTGGGAACTGTGAGGATAATCCATGAGGTGGCTCATCGTGACAAAGGGATGACCCAGAGTTTTTGTAGGTGTGATCCTTTTGTCAGCATCCAGACGAAGCATTCGTTTTAGGAGGTCTATAAACTCTCTCCTGTCAGCTTTCTCAGCCAACATGTCAGTTCCCTCCAAGTGAGAGGAAAGGTTGACCTAATATGTTCATGATAAAAAGGGAAGAAAAAAAAGAAAGGAAAATCCTGGTCAGGCAACCGCTATGTGGCTAATTTAATGTAATTTCCTGGATTATGTATTTATTGAGATCTACCTGCATCATGTCATCCAGACAATTAAAGATGTACTTTCTAGCCTCCTTCGATTTGATGCCCATCTCCATTTCATGTTCTGATGGGGTCTAATATATATATATAAATATAAAAAAAAAAAAAAAAAAAAAAAATGAAATATAAAAAAAAAAATGAGTAAAAAAAAAAAAAAAAAAAAAAAAATCAGTTGAATGGGGACAACTAAAATGAGGGAATCAAATCAAAAAGAGCATCAAGTCTCTTTGCAGCTTAGTCAAGTTGATACTCGTAATATTTACCTTAAGCCTCCAGAGTGGGTAGCTGGAGTCAGGGCCTCGATTGAAGAAACGGCTCGTCTTTGTGCCAGCACTCAGCAGATACTCTGCAGGTAGGCCTTGAGTCTGAGAAATGTAACGGATCTGAACACGGAAGAAAACATTCAGATTAAACAATCATGTGAGAACTTGGGTGTTTCAAGTGCTGTGTAGTTAAAGAGTACTATAACTGACTTATTTATAAAAATACATATACCTGAATTTAGAGGGGTGGCATTGAAATTTAGAAGCCTCTCTTGGTTGAAAGGCCAATTATAACTTGCCAAATAGAATATAAAGCACTCAATCTGATGTGACAAAAACTAAATACCCTTTCTATTACAAAGCAGGTTGGTGGCACAGTCATGTAAGTCTTGCTTACTCATTTGGCTTAAAGCAAAACGTGACCTTTATTCAAAATGAGGCAAGTCTTGCCTAGTCTTTCTTTGAGCACGGCTTTTGCTAACTTGTAAGTCCTTGAGACCATTAACATGACTGACCTGGTCATACTCGGAGGCTCCAGGGTACAAAGGCCAACCCAGAAACAGCTCAGCAATCACACACCCTAGAGACCACATGTCAATTGCCTCACAGAAGGGCAGCCCCAAAATGATCTCTGGAGCTCTAAATAACAAAGATAACATTTATGTTTGATTAATTTGGGGACAAAACTGAGCTACACAACAGAGTTACATTAACATGACTATTTGTTATAACTCTTATGCATAACACTGCAAGGTAAAAGGCACTTAAAACACTCCACTTACCTGTAGTAACGAGACTGCAAGTAGGTCGAGCACACTGCTTTGGAGACATGACTTGCAGAGCCAAAGTCGATGACCTTTACCCTGTAGGGCTGTCTAATGGGGTCCACCAACATGATGTTTTCAGGTTTCAAGTCTGCATGAATTAAACCCAGGCTCTTCAGTTTCATTAGTGCTGTTGCCACCTAAAGACATGAACACAGTTAGTCTGGGTGAAATACAAGGAATATATTTTTTTTCTACATTCACTGTTTGCCAACCTGCTGCAGAATAGGACGGATGTGCCTTAGGGGAAGCGGGCTGAACTTGCTCTGCTTGAGAAAGTCGTACAAGTTCTGCTCAAGCATCTCAAAAACCAAGCAGGTGTGACCCTTGTGTTGGAAGCATTCGTATGAACGCACAAAGTTATATTCATCTGCGTTCTCTGCACTTAGCCGGTTCAGAATGCCCACCTATCAGGAAAGGAAAAACAATAACACGTCTTGGTGAGTATGAAAGGAATACAAGTGTAGTGAACAGCAATTTGACTGTATGGGGAAAATATATATATAGTTACAGTTTTTACTTGGTTCTTAAAAAGCTACAAATGAGTCACATTTAAATTAAATGTAAAGAACAGCAACCAGTGCACTTCTGCAGGAAGGATTCTCATATACAGCATTGCAATATAAAATGATCATGCAAACTTTTAGGAGAAATCGGTACATCAAACAGAATCCTGTCAACCTACCTCAATTTGGCCTTGCCGAGCATATGAGGGGTGGTTTTTCAGAATCTTGATTGCTACAATCTCATTAGTTCCTCTCTTCCAGCACTTAGCCACTTGTCCAAATGTGCCCCTCCCCAGGAACTCTAGCACTTCATAGCTGCTGGACACAGAGCAGAGGATCTCATGCTGCACAAGCTGATAATCCCCTTCACCATTGGAGCTGCTGCTCTTGGTGGTTGGAGCAGAGTGAGGTATGGACTGGCCTGTGCCCCCGCCTCCACCACCGCCTGTACGTGCGGAGTAAGTTGCTGCAGGAGCTGAGAGCTCTTCTAATATCTGGACGCTTCCACATCCACTTCCGCTACCGTCACTGGCCGCCTCAATCTTTCTCTTCTGCCCGTGCCTGTGCCCCCTAGTTTCAGAGGACATCTCATGAGCGTAGGAGGAGGATGTAGCCTGCTCAGTCACACGTCGACTGGATCCACGAGGAAGACTGCCGGTGCTATCAGCTGCCCGCACCACCACTTGACCCCTGGAACCAGGCGCTGCAGGGGGGAAGACCAGAGATGGTGCAAATGGCGGCACAGCCATGGCTGGGGTGAATGCGTATGCGGATTGGCCCGCTATGGAGCCGTAAGCCTCAGTGGTGGACACATCCCAAACGTTGCTTTCCACCTTGAGCTTTTTGACACGGCAAAAGGCACTGGAGGAGATGGACGGAGGGGAGAACACCTGCAGCTGGGAACTCATAGCTGTAAAGAATTGGAAGAGTATTAGCCACATGGCCTCCAAAAACACACAAATCCAGTTATATAACTTAGAATAACTGTGATACATTACTGTACTGTGTAAATGTCTCCAGCCATACCTCATTTCTTTATATTTTGCCAGAAAAATGGAAATGGATGCAGTGATTTACTGAAGCATGTACAAACATTCATAGAAATAAAGCATATAAAACAAAAACAGAGTCAAGTCAGTATTTGGTATGACTACCTTTTTTCTTCAGCACAGCCTGAAGTCTTAGCCAAGCTTCATGCTATTTCTTCAAGTAGTCTTCAGGAATAGTTCTCTAGACTTCTTGAAGGGCATTCAAAGCTGCTTTTTGGCCGTTAACTGCCCTTTGTTTTGTTCTGTCAATATACCTTCTTGAGTAACCACATTCACAAGTCCAGAAAAATTTACCTCTGACCTTAACCTTGAAGTCAATGTCACCAGGATTCAAACTTAGCCTTTAGATTTTTAGTAAACTTACCTATGGCATGAATTTAAAATCCTATACTGCCTTGTTCTTGAGTTATCACATTCACAAACTTGTATTTGTCTATGCCACCTGGTGGCATTATGACAACACCCAATCATCCTTTAACAGCTGGAAAAAGCCAATTTCCAAGGTAAATTGTAATTGTAAACTTTGTAAGACCTTCAGAAAGCCTGGAGAGCTATTGCTAAAAACCTAAATAAATGAGAGATGGCTCAAGACTTTTGCACAGTACTGTTTTGTTGCAAGTTTATTTGGGTGCAGTGCATTTCTGTATAAAATGTAAGCAATCTCAGGAGATATGTCTGATGAATGAAAAAACTGCAACAAACATTTTTATTTAGCTTTACAACTAGGCAGGATCTTGCACAAGGGGTAGCTGCATGTCCAAATCCATGCACACCCCTATTGAGGCAAGAGGGGCACCCATGATTTAAAATCACACTCTTTTGGAAAGTGGTAAACCATCAAACAAAAGAGGGGGAAAAAAAGCTTAATGGGTTTTTGAGATTGCAAGTGAATTGAACAATAGGTCTTGTGTAATGCCATTTTGAACCACATGGTGGTGCAGTGAGTCAATATTAAGTCAAGACTTCAATAGAACAGCATTTAAAGAAGAGTAAATGCTGCTCTGGAGGCAAATGCGAAAGGACTGGTATTGTACATTGTATAAAAATACAGCAATCAATTGCTTAAACACCCAGAAAGAGTCCTTCCCCTTGTAAAGAAAAGAAATGAAGAAAGAAAGAAAAAAAAACCCTAAAAGAGTGGTACAGAACACTTGGCATGGTTTTTATCTCTTTCAGCATTCCGTATGCCACAACTTTGTTCTTCTGTGGTTGGCTGACAGCACAAATTAGTAGCCCACAGACCAGTTGAACCATATATTTTGGACACTGCCTCCATCTGGTAACAGGCGGTCTCTGCAGGTAAACAGGAAGTCCAGGATTGCCCACAGGCTTCCTTTGTGCAAGTCTGCGTTCACAAAATATACAGGTGCAGACAACTGTGCACACCCTTGCGCTTGCTGCCTGATGACAACATTTACATCACTTGAATGCTAACAAATTCGTTGATATGTTAAGTGTAATGTTATCGTAATAATACATTTGTTATTCATTTGCAATAATGACGAATGTGTGGCATAAAGAAATTATCCATGTAAGTGGAGACAGCAGCTTTTGCTACTTCTGTGCAAACACAGTTGGCATTAGCCTAAAAACCACATGATTGAACAGTATGAAAACATACGCCACACAAAGGTCCCAGCTACAGGTCTCCTACTAGCTCTACTATGACCTCTACTAGCTGATAGAAGAATCCGAATAGTATGTTTACAGAAACTGGATTCAGGCAGCAACAGCAATAATGAATTCCTTCAGCAAGTAATATAGATGGAATATACAGCTGCCGGTTCAATATTCAGGCCATAGAAATACTCAGCTGTAGCAATGTGTACGTTATCACACCACTTTTCAGTTCCGCCACATTTCTTCCTGCCTCTCAGGTTAATGTCACCTGGACCACAGTGGTCCAGGAAGTATGAGTGTGTCACTTTGTTGCTGCAATGCTCCACAAAGCACATCAAGCTCCAGTCACCGCTTTAATCAGTTCACCGAGATCCATACTGTTGTCCCAACATCTCATCATTGCTAGAACAGCTCCAGCTCTGAAACACCTATTGTTTCCTTATCAGCTCCTCCAGGATTATAGCCCTCACTTCTGCCAGTAGAACTGTCAGCACAATCAGCTGATGGAAGACTCCCAATAGCCAAAAATATGATGCACAAAAACCACCCCACTAACAGACTCATAAAAAATTAAAATTGGAGGCATCTGCTGCCACTCAGCAAAGCACCGGAAATAGAAATAAAAAACAAAAATCTTAAGTGAAAATAAATTTAAAATCATATTAAACTAATGATTTAAAAAAAAAAGCCCTGTAACAAATCTATTCAATGCACCACTTAGAGCAAATACTGCTATTATCACAAGGATAACAACATTAAAAATTTCTGATTAAACACTGCCCCCCAGTGGTGAAACCTTTAGTAAAATTTAGCAAATTCTGATTTTCATTTACTTCTACTTTTAAGGGAATGTGCCAAAAAATAAAAATAAAAAAATTGATGGATGGACCTGGAAAAGCAAAAACAATGGCCAAATACATATTCTGACTTGCTCAATTTTTAGGTTGGGGCTATTTGTATACACCAGAGCAATTTCATATATACTACAATAAATTAGTTTGTAATTTCTTGTATTTTTTAGTGGCATCTTGTATAATTTAGTTCAGTCTATTACTGTTCTTATTTTAAAAATTTAAGCCTAAACGATCTTATGTAATAACGTCACATCTGCTTTTAAATAATGTCCAAGATCTGCTTCTTAGAGAGAAGAAAAAAAAAGAAATATTCTTGTGTTAATTTAAGTTCATACGGGCATATTTAATTTAACTCCACTTGGAACTTAACAGTGAATGTCACTGTAAATAACTGCGAGCTGTGTATGTTTCTGTGTGTGTCAGAAAGCTGGGTTAGGTGAACTGAGAAAAGAAACGAAAGCATAGAGACAGCATTAAAAGGAAGGACGTGCTGACGGAAAGTTTCATAACGCCGTTAACAGACGGAGACAAAACGGGGAATATGACAAATACACTGCCCGATAGCAGTGATCTGTTCTTTCATATCAGAAGTGTTTGTCAGTTAAATTAAATAACTGATCTTGCAAACGAAAAACTGTATTTAATACAACCCTACTGTCAGGCTCTTGTGCAGACCCACTTCTACTGCAATCTGTATTAATAAGATCCACGATTCTGACAATTGTCCCCGTGTTTTTTAAGCTAGTTTTCAATGCTGCATTTACTCCCTAAAAAAATCTGACTGACTAGTTTTTCAGTTAACCCTTTGTTACAACACAAAAAGCCGTCGAACTGCCCTGCTAAGGGTGGAAGGTGGATGTCTCCGACGGATCGGCTCAACCAAATTCTTTAGCTAGAGTTTTACCATTTACGACTTAAGTTTATCCACAACTACTGTGTTCAAGCCACTGATGAAACGTCAACATATAGCTACCAAAAAACAAAACAAAAATCAAATTTCAGGTAGTTGTTTTTTCTGCTCAAGTAAGACTTAAGATCAAATCAACAAGGCAACGTTACTTAACTCGCTAATGCTAACATGCTAACGCGGCCACTTTTTTTTTTACAATATGGTGCTTAAATAGCGTCTTATCCAAGAAAGCGGGGTTAAAACATTCCCAAGGTGCCCAGAACAACAGGGGAATAGAGAGTGATTCGGAACATACCGGATTTGATGTTAGGACAGCTTTGAAACACAGGCTTCATCCGAGGTTTAAATCCCACTGCAGTCTGCTGCCAATCCGATTAGCTTCCGCTAGTTAACGTTAAAAGCTAGCTAGGCCTGCATTGTGTCTTCAGTCGATGGAGAGCTCGACAGCGGGAGAAGGCCTTACAGCGCAGAACCTCCAGAGGGGAAAAGTTCTCATGGTATCAATAAATGAATTCATCTAATCCTAAAATTTATACAACCGGTAGTTAAAACATGATTTATCCTTGTCTAAAATCGACTGCCTTTAAGCATCGAAAACCACTTTTCGCCGGAACTAACCACGTCCTTATACGTTGTGAATCCTACGTCATTTCCGCTCATTACCGTAATTAGCAGGAATTCTTCATATTCCATCATTATTCAGGTATATATATTTGTTAAACAATATGAATAAATAAAAAATATGTACAGATACATGGTACCCAACACTGTTATGATCACTCTATTGTCCAAAAATGTAATCAACCATATTCGATTTTATGTTACAAGTGAAACAAAAACAGAAGG
>VUQR01023133.1:62045-82321 GCA_015108515.1 Hemichromis elongatus | reverse complement strand
CGAAAGAGAAGAAAAGACGGAGACACGAAACAGGAAGTGCAACCAAGCCCTGCCTTCGTCCTACTCAGCTCTGAGTGGGTTGAAGTTGGCCTCCAGTGCTGATTTAAGCTCAGCGGATGTTACACTCCCCTTTGAGCTGCAGAGTCCAGCTGAGCTTAGATCTGTGCCTTCACGGTCATTTGTGGGGGTGAAAGCGCTGGAGTTAAGTTATACTTTTAATAGATATATCGATATATAAACAATAGACAGATATGTATGTGTACATAAAAATATATAAAAGTATTCATGAGCATATACATAGTTACACTTTATTTTCAAGCTTTATTTTATATATTTTTGTCAGTGTTTTAGATTTTGTGTTAATTTTTATGTATCAGTAAGTGTTCCTTTCATTCCTCATTTGCTGATTGAGCAATTCTGTCACCTCAGAGGTCAAAGGTCAAACAGCTGGCTGACTTTAGGTTCTGAGTTTTGTTTTTTTTTTGTTTGTTTTCCTTACTTGTTCTAGAGATCAAGAGCTAATGATCCTTTCAGTTTGACACCAATCTGTGTGTCGTTTGACCATTTTATCACGCGGAGAACATATTAGAACACGGCCCGATCCGTTTCCGCATTAAGCCATCATTATCTCCAGCGTTTCTTCATTCACAGTGCCAGAGCTGCGTTCCACACGCTTAGCCGCAAAAGTAGGTTAAGCAGCACACTGTATTCCAGTTGCCAAGATCTTTGTAGTTGTTTTGTTTTTTCCATGATCGTTGCCAACAGCTCTCCACTGCCAAACATTGACCATACCATGTGCCTGATGAGGGGACGAGGAAAGAGGGAGAGGGAGGGGGGGGGGGGGGTGAAGGTGGATGGGAAGAGTGTTGTAATAGTTCCACCCCGGAGGTCGCCCCAAATGTGTGGCAATGATTTTCTTGTACATCGCACCTCCAAAAAGAAGAAAAAGGAAAAAGTCACGGCAATGAACGGATGTACACGAGAAGAATGTTTTTCACACGTTTCTGTGTCGTATGGAGACGTGTGAAAGAAGAGGGTGGATTTTGTATTTGAAAGAGATTACCATCTACAAAGTGTCGTTTTTGTGCGTGTGTGTTTTAGATAAAAGCATTCCAGTCCATTGTGTGTGTGTGTGTGTGCGCATGAGAGTGTGAGACGTGTGTGTTTTCAGCAGTATCCAAGTCATCAGCCTAGAAGAGTATTACTGTAATCTGTGTCTCATTGCTCAGATGTGTCATGTTTCTGTGCCTGGCTGCTGGTTCAACTCCTATGGAGCAGGATGGTTGGCTGGCTTGTTGCTCGTTGCTCCTGACTGGGATTTCATCATTCTGAGCAAGAGCACAGTGCTTCAACTCGCCAAGACACATTTGTTCATTACATCATCATTTCCCTCATTGTAAAAAAAGTTTTGATTCTGCTCAAAGCTTGCAGCATGAGCCCCCTCCCCCCTTCCCCCCCGTTCATTTGATAGGTACAGTGATCTATGACATGCACACACACTCTCCTGTCCTCAAGTTTGGCTATAGGGATTTTTAATCACACAATGTTGTTAAAAGGCAGACTGCAGGATTGCCAAACTGAATACCCTCAGCAAGTGTGCTACTACACAAGCACAAACCCATGCCTATTTTAACTACCTGGAACCTGGATCTGTAAAATCTTGGCACCAGGTTACGAGGACATCTGTGGAGCTGCTAGCCTAAGATGATGGTAGAAGATGTTTCGGTCTGGCCTTTGAGCGTAGGAGAGACGGTTCTCTGCGGGGACAGACTGAAAACCGAGCTGTCAAACACTCGTAAAAACAAAACCCATCATCAGCTTCAGACTCGGGAGGGCCACTCGCACATATGGGAGAGGAGGAGCAGAGGGTGTGTGCTGGAGGGGAGATAAGGGAGGAACTTCAATATACCGTGTACAGTGAATGTATCGTAACGTGCGTCTGTTGTCAAGTGCTTTTAAATTATATTTTCGTATGTAACGTGGAGACTGATGTTTCCTTTTTTTGTACGGGGGTACAACAGGTTCTGAGAAGAGTGACTTGTAAATGATGTCAAACTGTCTTTCTATATAAAAGAGAAGCTGCTTAAATGTAAACAGGAAATGACTGAAAAAAAAGCAAAATAAAGTAAAAAAGCTCCACATCTCAGACTCGTGTTTATTACTTGTTCAGCTCAGAAATGAAGAACAAAGCATCAAAATGCATTTAGACAAGCTGACTTTATTCATAAAGATCTTTGCGGCACACACTTAAACCATTCTCACATGTAAAGGCCTGCGTCGGACACGTGACAGACATACACAGGTTTGTTTTTTGAGGACTGGGTATGTGCGTTTCTTAAATTTTTTTTTTTTTAAAAAGCCTGATTACAACACGCATAATGACTGAAATAAACAAGCGGTGGTGATGAAGCCCCGTGAAGACGCACATAAACGACATTCAGTCATGAGGGCTAACAGACTGTGACTTCAAAACATGAAAGTACGTAACGGTAACCCCGTGTGTAACCCCGTGTGTAACCCCGTGTCCGGCAGCCTGTTTAGCCAAAATCGAGGTTTGTCATCTCCTTAAGCCCAGCTTCGTACGCCCGACTGAAGATCAAGAAAGTGCACGCCAGGAAGTAAAACATCATTGGTCCTGTCTTCTTTTAAATATGAGGGAGGTAACGATGAGGGGAGGCGGGTTCAAGACGTGATTCACAGGTATCGCCACAATTTATATTTCTTTTCATTTATGTACAGTACATTCAGAATAAAGCCTTATTTAGTGCAGATACATGAAAATGTAGTGCTGTTTTGTTTTTTGTTTAAACCATCTCATACGTACAATGTTTCATCTCCACCACACAGTTCTTCACTTTTTATGTACACACACAGGCGACTCTATTAACATGTCACATATTCATATTCACTCTGCATTTATGCGCTCATCTCTCACGCCTTGCGAAGCGTCATACTCTGAGGACAAATAAAGGACGACTCACTGTCTCGGATGATTTCTCACTTGGTGTTTGCATGTTCGGAGAAGTTAAAAGAACGGGGAAGTTTAGGATGCTTTCCCACTGAGTCCCAGTTCAGCTTTGTGGCTGTGAATTGTTTTGGAACACAAAATATATATTTGTGCATTTAATCCCTTGGAGGAGAAAGATGCTATAAAAGCAAAGGATTATGGCACTATTCCTGAATGTTAATGATTGTATATTAACATAAAAGCTAATAAATAAATTGAGAGGACTATTCGCCTCAGTACAAACTCTGCTTCCTTTCAGAAGTAGACTACATTCTCTTAAACATTCCTAAAAAAGGGAAAAAAAAGAAAGAAAACACAGAAAAAAACCAAAACAAAAGTGCTAATGATTTAATGTTATCAAGACAAATAAACTGAACCCAAGTCAAAATCAACTAATAACTGATGACACATATTTACCCATACAGTATGCCGGAACCCCCACCCCCCACCCTCTTCATTCGATTTGCTCAAAGTTGAGGACGTGACCATCAAAGTGTGTGAGGACGTGCCGCTCGAAGAGCTGCTGCTGACAGTTGAGCGGGAACTGCTCGGAGCAGACGGGGCACACCTTCCAGTGGCTCTCAACGTGCTGCTCGAAGCTGCGCTGCTCAAAGTGCGGCGGGAAGATCACCTCGCACAGCGGGCAGCGCTTGTGAACGTCGCTACTGCGGAAAGGGATGAGGGGAGATGGGTGAGGTCGGGGGGTTTGGTGGAAGGAGTGATGGATATACGAGAGAGATAAAAAAAAAAAAAAGAAAAGAAATTTGAGTTTCCGTGTGGATCGTTGTAATGGAACAGGCCTCTTTTGCTCCACAGACCAGATTATGACTAACTAATGAAAGCCAGAAACGTGTGCCTCTTGAAAAGCAGCCGTTGAGTCACTTGCAATAAGCAACTGTGTTACCCCCCCTGCAGGATAATTATTGGCTCTGTGCGCTACGCTTCCCGTAAGAGGAGAAACAGATAAATTAATTCTGTCTTCACATGATCCTCTGTGTTCATAAGGAAGAAATCTCTGACTGTGTCATTTAACATGATATGATATAAAGAGGTCTTGTTTGGAGCATCATCTGTGAAACCAACTGCCTGTGCGTCTGTTTTTATTGATGCTTTTTCTTCCTTTTTTGTTTCCTTCTTCCTTTGTGTTGAAAATGAATGTCCTACCTGGAGTCAAAGCAGAAGCTGCTCCTGGTTTCACTGCGTCTGTTGGGCTGATGATCACAGGACTGCTGAGCCCCATCTCCCACCTTAGGCATGCACACATGCACAAAAACATGGAAAATTGCCACTATTTGCTCACAGATTTGAATGCAGTAATGAACACCGCCTCCAAAGACAATTACGAGAAAAAAGGAGCGCGACTAAAGTAAATGAAGCGTGTGTTGGTAAACTCTGTGTACCTATGTTTCTATTACGTGACAGTAAACAAGGATGCCGTATTATCCGACAGTCTCTAATCTTCTTCCTGTCCTTATGCAAAACCTCCTCTAATTACTCTCCCCCAGCTCTTGTTATCTTCGTCTCTCTTGAGCTCTGAAGGAGTGACATTAATTAGAGCTTCATGCAAATGAGTTCAAACTGCTGTCTTTTAAGGCCAAGCTGCATTTCCTTTCGTTTAGCGAAAGAGAAATCCTCTAGAGACAGAGAGAGGTGAAGTGAATGTGGGATTATCGTGGCAGGATGGCACAGACCGCAAAAACAAAAAGCTGGGGTAGGAGACAAACGGCTAGGATTGCAATCACAGTCATAGTGATTTAAAATAGCTCTACAAAGTTATGTAGAGAGGTCAAATAATGCTGCCAAATAATGTTTTGCATTTATTCATCAATACAATGCATTATTTATATATAATAACACTAAAAACATTTAATATAAAATTTCAGCCAACAATGCCATAAAGAGTTTTCCTGTTTTGAGCGAGATACACCACTACTTACATTTTGTGGCTCCTCTGGTGGATGCTCGAGGGTCTCGGGGGGACTTGTGCTGCGGGTGGGTTGGATGCAGACCACCTCTCGATTCCAGCCTGGTGCTCCCGGACCCGGGCTAGACGGTGAGATCGGAGGTGCGCAGGGAGGGGTGCAGGATGGAGCCTCAGGAGGAGGACGGGTCATGTGCTCAGGGGAAAGTGCAACATCCACCCGATCTAAAAACATTAACAGATTAAAGTAGCAGCAGGGACACAGGGTGTGAGTAAATCTTTTCAGTTAATGTCCCGACCTCTTGTGGTGTCGGTGGAGTAGGGATTCCCGTACTGCAGCTCAGCGGGCCTCTGCGGCACCAGCGGCGGAGGGGAGGGATCCTGGGGGTAGGGCAGGGGGTAGCGCAGCACCATTGGCTGCCGGACCGCAGCACCCTGAACAGCAACTTCCTGCTCCCTCTGCCTGGACACGTAACGCTGCAGCTGCTACAGAACAGATGAGAGAGAGCTTTACACTTTACACTTCACTGTCACATCTCATTTAAAAAGTCCTGAATATCCTCCTGATGCTATAAGCGCAGAACCACAGTCAGTCTCAGTTTCATAAGTCATTTAGTTAACATTTCAACAGAACCTTTTTTCACAATTGGAGCCACAAGATGAGTAAGTGCTTTCATCTTAAGAGTTAAGTTTCCCATCTACATTGTTTCTGCCCTTTGTGATTATATCTGAAGCAAGCGCATTAGTACCCTACTCATTACTGTAATGGGTGTCAGACTCTGGCTCCCTCTGCTCTGGCTTTGCTGATAGAAGCACTCACCCTCTCCTATTTTTTTGTATCTCCTTCCTTACTCTCCCTATTCCTCCCTGATCTCCTCTCTTGATGACTTCATTAGTGCGCTGCTATCAGGTTTAACATTTAAACCAGGGTTGGGAAGGTGAAACAGACACGTTGTGTGGCATTTGCACCATCTAATGGCACTGTACCAGTGGGCGAAAGAAGCAAGTATAGATGTATTAATTAGAGGAGAGTGGGGAGTGTTGAGTAAGGAAGAAAAAGCTATGGAAATGGTTCATACACCACCTATAATTGAAAGCAATGATACTGGTCTGGGCTTCAGATCAAAGTCTACATTGCCTAAGTATGTGAATTTGATTGTAAGTAAGAGCTATGTTGAGAGTGAAATTTCTATAACCTTAAGTTGCGGTCATTGTTGAAAAATGTGCTGTTTTACCTGCTATGAATAGATCCATTTATGCACAACTCGTGCCTGCTCGGAAGTCAGATTGTGCAAAAGTTTCTAGAGTGCTCAGGCACTATGTGTGGAGAGAGTGCAATAAAATTTTCAGTGTTTTTGAGAATGACATCCATGGTGAAAGTTGATTTCTCTCCTCTTTTGTCACAAATTAATTAATTTTTGTAAAACCTGTTACAGCAGTTTTCACAAGTTCCTGATATAATATAATATAATATAATATAATATAATATAATATAATATAATATAATATAATATAATATAATATAATATAATATAATAACCAGTATATAATATAACCAATGTAATTCATTTAGAGGGTGCTGGTGCTGGTTCTTTACCTCCTGTAGTTGCTCTTTGTCTCTGAGAGCCTGGGCAAGGTTGCGTTTCAGTTCGGTGACCTCGCTGGCTCTCTCTGCCATTTGGACCTAGTAACATAGATAAAGACAATCAACTCACAGCACAATACATCTCAACATTTTTTTTTATTTGATGTACTCACACGTCTTACAGACCTGTACGATGACAGCAGCACCTCTCATGTTCAATCGTATTAGCTTAAACTTACTTAAAGCCAGAATTTGCCTACACTTTACTCTTACCAATTATTTTCAGATTAGCAAATTTCATCCTCAATGTTTAGCTGTGGCTCAACATTTAATTTAAAATGTAAAAGAGCTCATTTAAATAGTTTAAACTAATAATCTTCAACTTTTTACCCTTTAGTTGTACAATACCGCCGAAGGGCTGTACAGCTGAGGGTATCGCGCCACCCCACTGGGTGGGGGGTATCATGGAAACCCAACGGTTTGAACATGATTACTTAAGAAAGAGGGAATTCATACCATAGGTGCGTATACTAAAAATCTCAGACCAGTTTGAACGATTTTGATCTTCACTTCAAAGTCAAGATCAGAGGTCAAGTTTTTTGAAAATGTCGTCTATGCGATAACTTGAGACTGATGTGACTTAGGATTTTTTAAAATCGATACCAAAGGTGCTTTTATCTAATATTAGGCTGCGGGATAGCACTGGTGGCCGCCAGTATTTTTATTCGTACAATTCATATGGCCTTTATTTAAAAATAACCTTTTTACTTGTTGCTTTTATTTTGCGCCGACTGGTGAAGACTAAAATCAGCCTTCATGCAGCCAGATGAAAATATTTGGTTTTAATTTTACCTGCAGCCTCAGATGCTTGGGGCTTGCTATAAAACACATAACATAGCATAAAGCTGAAGCGGACCAGGGGATCGTAGTAAATCTCTTAGCCTCTAACAGAACTGACCCTGTGGGATAGTTTACATGGCCCGTTGCACGTCTTCTCTAATTTCACCCCATTTCAAAGGTTCCAGATTCCCTCCCTTCCCATGGTTTCTCTTTCTGCTTCATGTCCATCTGTCTATCCCAGTTTTTTCTCTCTTAAATTTTGTTCGCTTCTTTTGCTTCCCCCACTTGTTCTCTTTCATCTCCTTTTGTCCTCTCTCGCGCTTTCCTTCTATCATAAATTTACGGCACGGCATTAGAAGGTTATGTTCAGGTGAAGGGAGTCCGCAGCAATGTAGTACTATGCACCCCCCGCCCTACACTTCAGCCTGTTCCTCTCCCTCTCTCCTTCCTCTGGGTGGCTGATGTAAACAGCCGTAAAGCATGCCGCTCTGCGGCTGCCTTGCTTGTCAGTCTCCGGGGCCATTAAGAGCAGCTCGGGACCTGGGGTGCTCGCCCCAGACAGGAGACTCTATCAGAGTTGAGGGAGAGCCGTATTTACAGCGCCGATAAACACACACTCACTCATGGAGATTAAATGCTATTTGGTACTTTAGCGGAGGTTCACTTTCAAAATGCAAGGTCTCTATTGAATCACGCACACATACCAAACATGCTGGCTCACCGGTCCATACTGTAAGTAATAGAGCAGTTAGACATTTGTTGTTCTTCAGGCTTTGCGGTTCAGCAAATTCCATTCGAATGATTGGGTATTACATTAAAGTGTTTATGCATGGCACAGCAGACCGTGGTAACAGACCAAACTGAAAGGGAACCGTTTTTCGGGCAGCTGTGTTTTATTTTAATGGTAGATTAGGCATAAAATAAATTTGACAATGAAAGCAGCACAGAGGGAGCCATGCACGTTAAGTGAAGATAAAAAAAAAAAATCTACCAATTAGATACGATGTTGTTGCAATTTTTAACAATTTCTAATATACTGAGTAGAGATATATAACATACAGGGTGTCCCAAAACACACTATATAGTTCCTTTTTCTAAGTCATTTGAGGTTTTATTTGGAAAGACTTGAGGCCAAGAGCATATGACAGTTTAGGGTTTACAGTTGTTGGAAGCGTGTCATTCCTGTGCCCATGGCTTGCCAATTGACACAGCAGCACTGCAAAATTTCCTGCTTGGCAAGAAGCTTTTCAGACCGTGACTACACTGCTCCAGTGCATAACACAATTTATGCAATCCATTGCAAATTTCTCGAAACAGGATCTGCTCTTGACAGATCACGCAGAACAACGCCTTTTATTTCCATCAGTGATGAAAACATTAAACTCCCGGAGCAGAAGTAAGGCTATACGGAGCGCTGCCCTGGAACTGCACTAGAGGCGCTCATGTAGCGGTATACAGTCAGTCTTCAAGGTGCTGGAACATGAGGGCAAGTCTAGCCAGTAAAACTGCAATGACTCCTTTGCTGATGCTAAAAATATGAATAAACTCTGTAATTTTTAGGAATTTATTAAAATTCTATAGTGATATTTGAATATTGCGAATAAAATGCAAATTATGTTCTCAAACTTGTACATTGTCATTATCTATTTCAACCGGTAAAATAAAGCTATCTCACTTCTGTTATTTTTTTACTGTAGAATGAGATTGTCAAGCGTACCGACACTGTCACTGAAACCTGTCATGGCAAACACACCATGTTGTCATTAGACAGAATCAGTCTTCTGCGATTGAATGTTACATTTGCCTTAGCAAGCTTCCTGTTCTAATGGAATGTAACCAGAACTAGCTGGCAGCCAGTTGAGTCCAGTCCCTTCGAGTTGAGCTCAAAGACTCTTTCAGACTGATGGCAACATTTTAGCAATCTGTTTTATTTATTTGAAAACCTTCGACAATCTCTCTGAGAGTGGCTGCAGACAGTCCAAGTCAGGCTGCAACTGTTTGCAGAAAGGTTGCCTCATATCACCGTGCTATCAAAAGTGGTTTGTTAGCGTGCAACACTGTCAACCTCTGAGCATCCATTTAGTCAGCGCAAGTTGCAATCGGTCGCACAACGTGGAAAAAAAATTCAAAACAATCAGCTAAGTCCTCTAGTTCACAGTACTCACTGAGTATTGTAATTTAGCTTGCTCCTGGTTCATGTACAGAACCAGTGACCGTCAGGAGATTAATAATCCCTCATCACACATCATCCTCACAATCACATTCACTCTGAAGGGTTACGTCTTTGTGTCTTACCCTGAAGCGCTCCTCCTCATCAGCCAGCCGTTGTTTGAGTGTCTCGTTGATTGCGCACTGCTCCCTCCATTTCTCCTCCATCATTGCCAACTCCTCCTCCACTGATCGAGTCTGCTCCTTCTCTGCCTCTTCCGTGCACCTCTCCTCTACTTCCAGCAGCCCCTGCTCCTCGACATGGTTCCTTGGATCTTCCATATTCAGGGCCCCTTCCACCTCACTGTTTTCCTCAGCGCCCAGCCTCTCGTTCTCCACCTCCACCCAGCTAGCCATCCTCAGGCTCTCTTCCGGCAGGCTCTCCTTCCTCTCCTCTTTTTCATTCTCATCCATTTGTTTGACTTGACTTTCAACCTTCACCTCAGCTTTCTCTTTGAGGACATTTGCTGTCTTCTGTTCCTTTTTTTCTGTGCAGACTTCTGTATCAGCATTTGTGACTTCCTTGTTGCTGACTTCTGGGGTGATTGTCATCTCAACAGCTTCTTGTAGGACTGCAGCAGCTATATTTCCTGTGAAAACACAAAGTTATCATTATACCTATTTCAGAGTTTTTATGAGCAAGCTTGTAGCAACCTGGTCGAAGTGATCCAGAGGTGCACAAGGACACAAGGAGATTGCTGAAATAAAAATGAGGTGTTTCATTTTTAAAGAAAGGGCTCTCAAACTTCACGATTTGGTGGATCAGTCCAAAACTAGCTTGTTCATGATCTGAAGGCAGTTGTGACCAGAGTCACCAAGAACACCACTGATAACACACTACACTGTAATGGACTGAAATCTTGGAGCACCCTTAAGGTCCCCCTGATCAAGAAGGCACAAGTAGAAGACCATCTTAACTTTGGCATTTAGCTTTTAAATGACTCTGAAAAATCAGATGAAATCAAAATCAAGCTATTTGGCATCAACTCAACCCATTGTTTAAGACGGAGGAAAAAATGCAGCACCACCTGCACAGTCAAGCACGGAGGTGGAAACATTATGCTATGTTGTTATTTTACTGCTAAAGGTACAGGATGACTTTCCGCATTGAGGGGCCTTAGATGGGTCCACGGGTGTAGACAGGAACCTTCTGCCCTCAGCCAGAACACTGAAGATAGATCTTGGATGGGTTTTCTAGAATTAAAATGACCAACACAGACTAACACAGACAATGACACATACTTTCACAAATATGGCAAAATAAAATCACCAATTAACCTAACCCCACTAATTGTATGTCTTTGGACTATGGTAGGAAGTCCATGTACCCAAAAGGAACCCACACAAATATGTGGAGAACATGCAAACTTCACACAGAAAAGCCCTGGCCAGACGGTGGAGTTGAGGTTGGAAATGAATTGGTGTCTCAAGTGGAGGAGTTTAGGTATCCTGGGGTCTTGTTCACCAGTTAGAGGAGAGTGGAAAGGGAGAATGGCACGTGAGTTGGTGCGATATAAGCAGTGATACGAATGCCAAACTGGTCTGTTGTGGTAAAGAGAAAGCAGAGTGTGAAAATAAAACTGTTGATTGACTGATCTAATTTTCAGGTTTTGGTAGTGACCAAAAAACTGAGATTGTGAATACAGGTCCTCAGAAAGGTGGGTAGACTCTCTTCTAGAGATAAGGTAAAAAACTCAGTCGTGTAAGAGGGACTCATAATAGGGCTGCTACTCTTCCACATTGAAATGAGGCAGATGAAGTGGTCAGCCTCAGGAAATCCAATAGAGATAACATCTCTCGAGTGGAGTGAAAGATATCTGGGCATCTGTGCTGTCTCCTCAACCTAGACCTGGATAAACAGAAAATGGATTGATGTAATACGCCCTTTATCTGAATGTATGTACCTCCTGTTGGTGACTCTGGACTAGGGGTCAGTGGCTCCAGTGTTGTCTCAGTAGATGCATTTCTCTTTGGCTCCTGCAAAGATACACACATCAATCAAATTAAATTTTTGCTGGTTTAGGCACATATGGAACAGAATGAACTGTTTCTTTTCAGCCTGATGAGCACTGCTAAACATTACTCACCCCCTGGGATTCCGCCGTGTTCAGTTTGGCCACCTGTCTGCGGAGACGCTGACACTCCCGGTACTTTTCCTTATAGTGCTCAGCAGCCATGTGGAGACGCAGCTTCAGCTCCTCCACTTCCCTCTGCAGCTCGGCCTCTGCCTCTGACACCACAATCATACTGGGTGTCATGTCCCCGCTGGTCCCAACACCCTGAACACGCAATGTTAAAAAAAAAAATCAATTAATTAATAAAAACACAAAACAGTATTTGTGAATTTTTTTTTATCTCCATTTCAAAATAACACATATTTGAGACTTAGAATGACTTAGATAGGAGTTTTGTAATCTAACAAAGTTCAAACTGTTTAGCAATAAATTATAAAATCTTCTTAAAATGGTAAACAGCTCAAATTTCTCTTGCTTAAATCGATTGTCCTCAGCTCTTGTGTAAAAATGATCCACCTAAATAAAACTGAAAAGTGTGACAGTTCCTTTCCATGTTTAGCTACAGAACTCTCTAAACTTGGGATGAAAAACAGAGATAGGTATTAAGGAAGTCGACCACTGACCACTTCCTTCTGTGCAGTGCTCCTCATGCGGTCAAGCTGGCTTTCCATGCGTTGGCACTCTGCCTGGGCATCAGCTAAACTGGCGCGGAGCTTGTCGGCCTCCAAGCGAGCACGGTAAAGCTCGGTCATCGTGTGGTCACGAGTACTGGCTGAGTCACGCAGCTCCGAGGCTAGCAGAGAGGCCTGCTGCCGGGACGCTTGGAGCTGCTCCTCAGCCTGACGGAGCTGCTCGCGTACACGGGTCAGCTCTGCCTAAAGAGAGAAGGAAGACATTTAAATATAGTATAACTGATTTTTACTAAAGCTATACCATTAAAGTGCTAACCCTGCGATTAGTGGACACTTTTGTTTACATTTTGAGTACTATTTTAGTGTTAGCAGCAATAATATAAACAAGCACTTTTACTTTGTCAGCTTTGTGTGCCAGCAGCTCTTTCTCCAGGCTGTCTCTCTGTGCGACGCAGGCTCTAAGCCTCTCCAGCTCCTCTTGGAACTGAGCGATGGTCACCTCCCGGTTCAGCTCCACCGCCTTTAGCATCTGAAGCTCTGCGCTCAGCTTAGTGTTCTCCAGTTCTGTGCTTCGCAGGTGGGCCTACACATATGGCAAAACAGTTAAACGGGATGGGTCAAGTCAGAATGCAGACAGAAACACACACTTGGTTGGTAAAAAAAAAAGTTAGCCTTTGATGTAAAACACTTCCTTACCTTATAGAGATCTCGCTCATCCTTCTCATTCTTCAGCTGGCTCTCCAGACTATCTCTCTCTGCTGTCAGCTTCTTTAAGCGATCACGCAGACTGAAAGATATATTAAAAAACACAATTTCTTTAGTCCTTTCATGTGTGTCACATTAAATAAATTAATTAAATCTAAAGTTTTTCTTACAAAAAGCTATTTAGTAATTAAGAGGACACCTTAAAGAGGGCTTTACTGAAGGGTATAATGTGTATGTATAAGGCCAGAAAATATCAAATTAGAGCCATCAGATGCCAGTGAAATATGTTAAAGTCAGGCTGACATGCTATGCTATGCTATGCAGCATCTGGCACAATTTTGTATGCGTGTTTAAACCTGGGAAGTGAACATGCATGCAAAACTATTCTACACATATTCCACATCTGTGAAGCTGATGTTAAGCTCGCTTAGATTTATGTAAACAGTCTGTCTTCAAATGGATGATTGATGGTTACATGTTGCCGTTCTTCACTCACCAATCCAGCTCTGTCTCCTTTTGCAGGCCCCTCTGAGTGACTCCCAGCAGGTCCTCCTCTAGCTGGCGTACCCGGTCAGTAGCCTCTGTCAGCCTCCGCCTTACTTCCTCCCTCTCTTCTGACAGGCCCTGCGAAGAACGCAGCAGCTCCTACGGGCCACAGAAGTAGCTGTACATCAGCCTGACAGGCACTACAGCCAATCTCAGTAGCTGAAGAGCTGAAGTTTGTGACAGCCTCATGATTAATAACAGATGATAATATTTCATTTAAGGCTAAAGAGACATGTGCCTATAGTGCATGTCACACTGCTGTACATTTTCTTTATATTCTTGACCAACATTCTTAGTAGATCTTTACATTATAGCCCTGCCAAACATAGATAGATTTTTTTTAATCAAAACTTGTGGTCAGAAGCTTACACACTGCTCTTGGCCATGAACGACAAGGTAATTATGGACTTACAGTGATTTTGTAACTGCCCTTTTTCCAGGATAGAATGACTTTACAGCAGACATGTTAAAAGACTTAAAAAAAACAGCAAAAAAAACAAGAATTGGGTGTAAAAGTTTGAATTTATTTTGGATTTTCCCTGACCTTTCTCTCCCACCAGTCAAAAGTATACATACAAGTTCAAATATGTACATCCATTCACTTAAATTGTTTGTGAAGTGGTACTGATAGTTCTACATCACCTTGACTGAAAATTGTACCTTCACTAAGCCATAAAAAGGATTTATGTGACAGCACTTATTGGACTGATTGTTAGTTAGAACAAAATGAAAGTCCAAGGAACTCAGTGAAAATAGAAAAGTCTAAATTTACATAAGTTGGGAGGGTCTTTGGGAGCCATTTGTAAAGAACTACAGATTTCAGGATCATCAACTCAAATAACTGTATGTAACTTAGCTGTGTCTTTGTCTAGGCTTGGAAGAAGACCCAAACTATCAACCTCAGATGAGAGGAAATTTGTTAGGATGTTCAGGATCAACCCAGGAAACACAAAGCACCACTGTCCACAGTGAAGCAACTTTTACATTGCCATAGGCTTAGACTGTAATAGCTGCACACATGGACAAGCCAAATGCCTTCTTTGTCCCATTTGACTTTTATGCTCATACAAAACAAAGATTGAGCTATCTGCACAAGAGACAAGATAGATTAATGGAGGAATAAAGACGAGGCTTTCAAACCTAAGAACACTATATTAACTGTCACGCATTGGGGTGGTGGTAACATCACGCTCTGGGACTGGTTTCCTGCCAGTCATATTGGTACATTGCATAGAATAGATGGTATAATGAAGCAGGACTACCTGTGGATTCTTCAACTTGGACACATGGGTGCTCCAAAGGAACTATGATCTCAAACACACATCAAAACTGGTTTTGGACTGGATTAAGCTTCCACAAGCCTTGATCTCAAGCCCATTGAAAGCTTGTGGATTATGCTTAAAGAAGCCATCTGATTTAAATAAAATACCAACTTTTCCAGGAAGAGTGGTCAAATGTTAATTCGAATTTATGCCAGAATCTTGTTGATGGCTACTAAAAAAGTCTGATGGAGATACTATTTGTTCAGGGACATTTACCAAACATTATATATTTAGTCTGTGCAACTTTTGCATCCAATTCTTGTTTGCCATCAAAGAAATAAACTATATAATCATGCCACCCTGGAAAAAAGCTGAAAGAAATCATTAAAAGGCCCAAATTACCATGGCATTTGTGCTCATGATGACTGTATGTAAACTTCTGACCACAACTGTATTTAATTATTTATTACTGTTCTCAACCTCTACAACATATTTCTAGTGCAGCTGTAACATGTGAATTCCCCTCTGGGGGTTCAGTAAAGCCTTATCTCATCACTCATAAATAACCGCTTTACAAGTTATGACTCATTAATTCTTTTGTTGGACACAAAGCACAGAATCCCTGTGTAGATATCAAAAAAATGTTCAGTAGCATTCTGTAGTGAAAGCACAAAACAATTTACTGCTATCAAACAACAGATAATACAAGGTTTGTTTTCTCTGTGTGGTGTGCCCGGAGAGGAAATACCTTGTTTGAAGTGAATGACATTAAATCACGCATAGCTAATATTGGTTGTGACAGGACAACATACCTGTGCACACACCCTTACTTTATTTTATAATATGAGCCCATAACACACCGATTCTTTTTCACACACAGGCTAGAAAAGACAGACTCACAGCTACACAGTCAAGGACATATAGAGACAGAGTGCACATGCACACTCCAACGCATACAGGGCCCGTCTCCTTCTGGGCTTGGCTCTGCATAGATTACTGTATGATTTTTACGGCTGGCGTTTGGGAAGCACTTTAGCAGTGCGTAAAGACCTTATAAAAAGTATAGTCGTAAAATTAGCAGCCACAAAATATGTACTTATGTTTTCACGTTAAGGAACTCAAAGGATATTTTCATCAGCGAGCCACGAGCTAACGCACCTACTGTAAATGTTTTACAAATCACACACACACCCCTATTCACACAGGTCGTATATCTACAGATGGACATGCCTGTTGAATGAAAAGCAGCATGGTAATAACAGAGCGTGTGTGTATAATTTATGGCGATTTTGTCCTTCATAAAAAAAAAGGAAAAAAAAGAAAAAGGGAAGAAAAAAAAAAGGAGCAACAGACTAACTCAAAGCAGCCTGCTCCTCACTGTGGACATACACCAGGAAGCTGCACTAGGGGGCGATAAGAGACTGGCTTCAAGCTCGGAAAAAGCTGGCAAGTTTCTGGGTTTCACTTCTCTCTGCCAACTCCCCTCTCCTACTTTTATTGAGCTAGCTTGAGGTGACTGTTTTTGGGCGTGTGTGCCAAGCTACTGCTTATCAAATGAGGATCTCATAAAATACTAAAATGTGACTCATCCTGGTGAGTGAGTGAGTGAGTGAGTGAGTGAGTGAGTGAGTGAACGAAGGAGGTGTGAGGGACAGAGCGGATGAAATGGGTGTAGAGGTTCACTGATTTTTTTTTTTTTTCACTTTATTCATTTTGACCAATGTTTCTAAATGTACTATTTTAACTTGGATTAAAAATGTATTTCCTCGTCAACTCTGTGAGAGAGAAAGAAAAAAAGAGCGAGAGGGAAGAAAATAAGACAGTGAGAAAGCAGTGGCCACTGCATCGCGTGACTGAGTGGTGTTTGTCCCTCAGGCTGGGCAGGGCTCTTTTTTCAGACAGGCGGTTTTGCGGACTACCCTCCTCTCATTCCACACACAGACTAAAAGGGTTTGCAAGCGGGTGGCATAATGAGCGCGTTTGTGTGTGTATGTGCATGCATGTTTGTGCATGTGTAAATGCACATTAGAGGGGCCCTGTTGTGTAGAACCTGAATGCGAGTGGGACAGTGTAAGGGGACGGGGGGGACGGGGGATTGTGCGGGCGCATGCACGTGTGTGTGTGAGTGTGTGTGTGCGTGTGTGTGTGTGTGCGTTTGACGTCATGTTTGTTCACTCTGTGGTTGCGATGGCATCGTCCCTGACGCCAGATGCCCAAGAAAAACTTTGTCCCAATTCCGTTCTGGCCCACTGAGTCAGGTCGTTAAAGAAGGAGAAAAAGACACACACACACACACACACGGAGCAGCTCTTTGTGTGTCTGTCAAACATGGAAACACATTATACATGAATTTAGCCCTTTGAAGTTTTCAGACCTATGATCACTGGCGAGGAACTGGCTCCAAGTGTGTGTCCACCTATACACACACACACACCTGTACACACCCCTACACTTAAATACAACTACACACATACACAAACACACCGAAACTGTCTTAACTCTGTTCAGTCTCAAGGTGGCACATATACCCATACCATCTGTATTTATTTTATCCATGTATGGACATTTGAACTCTATTGAGTCTTCCCAAATATTTTTGCTACTACAGGGCTTAGGGCGAGTGAAGATTTCACATTTTTTAAATGCCATTCTAAATAAAACTTCTGACTTTTAAACTGAAGACAGAATGAGCACTGTTTAACGTTAAGAATATTAATTGCTTGGTTTGTGGGTTGGCTGAGGTTACCATCGGACATTAAAACAGTTGCATCCTTGTTGGGCGATGACAACAAGGAGATGAGAGATGTAGGCTACGGGGCTAATCCAAAATTGCTGACGTAGGCCCGTCATGTCACAACTGGATAAAAACCTGTGGGCTATTTTAAGGCTGGGAACATTGCTCAGGGTTCCAAATTTAACCGCAATGTCAAAAAGAAAACAGAAGAAATACCAGTTATTTATTTTTAGATTCATTAATTGGAATGGAAAAGTTTTCTACTCCTATCTGAGAACTCAAAGTGCTTTTTTACTACGAGCCCCTTTCATTTAATCCCACAAACACACATTCTTACTTTATTCTAGACCTAAGCTCCTTGTTTAACATTCATGCACCCACTCACACTACAATGAATGCATCAGGGGAACTCAGGATTCTTGAAATGTAGTCTGCAGACTGGAGGAGCTCTACCTCCTGAGCCCCAGCCGCCCCTACAGGTTTCCCTCCCCCTCCGTGGGAGCCTGTACTATTCAGAACTTCACCCGCTCTCTCTAACCTGGTTATGTGTCCGCAGCAGGCAGCACGTCTCCCTCTCCTGCTCCCTTTCCCTGGCCAGTCGCTTCTGCTCCTCCTGCAGCTGTTGCTTCTCCTCTTGCAGGAGACGCATAGCTTTCAGCAGTTCCCTGCGCTCCTGCTGTGCTTCCTCCACACGCTAAAAGGCAGAAGGAGAAGCAGAAAAAAAAAATCAGATTGACTCAATTTAAATGTGATGGGTTCATAAAAGCATTTTTGGTCACTTTTATCTTCTGGTGTTCTGCACTTTATTACATTTATCTTTCATCTTTAATCAGTACTGATTCTATACTCAGTTACACTGCAGACTGCTGTTTGGTGATTTAAGACCAGAGAGGTGAAAAAATTGAGGAAATAAATAAATAATAATAAAATTGTATCCATTCTACCTCTAGCAGGCCTGTCTTAGTGGTGACGACCAGTATGTCTGAGTTGCTGTCATCCTCAGTAACGGTCAGTAGCTCTTCGGTGGGCGTGGCTGACCTGAACTGGAAGGGTGTGCTGGCTCCTCTGATGTCACCAGCGTGAGTGACATAACAGAACTGGTAAAACTCCCCGTCAGATTTAGGAACATAATAACCTACACAGCAAAGAAAAAAGAATGTAAAGTTGGCACATAAGGGGGGCATATTGTGTCCTTCCTTATAATCATTCACATACACACTGTTACTCTTCTCCTGAGCCAAAAGCTTACGCATCAGGTGCTGCACGAAGAACTTAAACCGTGAATCATGCACAGCTCCCTCTTTATAGACCAAGAATAAAAACACGCAGCTGGAAATTAACATAATGGGTCCTTTTATAGAGCGAACCTGCTCAAAACTGTTCTAGACTGCCGATATTTACAATGTCACCCCAAATATCCATCCAACTGTTCTGCTTCAAAGCAGAGAAAGAAAGAAAAAAATCACCCGGCCCAGTAGTGAGAAGACTCATGCAGAGGATTTCGGTAGAAAATACATTACATATGCTGGTCTCGAGCATTCCAAGGTTGCACTGGAAACTAACTGAAGCACATTATTCAAGTGTGAGCCCTGGTCCTCTAGGGCAGCAGAGGAATATCCAGAAGCCAACCGGTTTTACTGACTCCTGACACACCGCAGCATGCTCTCATATTTTCACTGTGTAATATCTGACCGTTCCAGGCCCAGTAAAACCAGTTTGCAGGTCCTCAACTGTCTGTGTCTGTGTGTGGTTTGAGAGGTGCTCAGGTCCCAGGCCTCTGTTTGCGGTCGTGTTCCCTTATTAAATAAAAGTGCTGGTTTTTATATGCACTGTAAAATGGAGGAGTAACTTTGGAATACCCTGGGTTTGTATAGTGGTTTAAATAGTGTGTAAGTGTGCTTGCGTTTGTGCGTGTGTGTGTGCGCGTTCTACCTTGAAACACCACAGCCCTGTGCACAGTACTTCCTGGTTCATAGTTTTCAGGCATAGGAGACCAAACGAAGGTGTAGTAATCTCTAGCTGTGCTCCAACCCACCTGAGGAGACATTAAAAACAAAAATAAACAAACCATGCCACAGTGTAAAAGTTGTGCTCTGCACTTCAAATCACCCTGAAGAAGGCCAGATTTCCAGCAAACATGTGTTAATCGTTAGATCTGATTTGAAAAGATGCTTGATGAAGCATTCTGGAGGACTACATCCAATGTTCAAAGCAAGAATGGAAACATTTAAAACCCCTCATTTCTCCACACACCTCCTCCCCCTTTCTCTCCTTCCCCTCAGTTCCTGCCCCTTTTGGACCCACAAAAAAGAGGGGCAGCAAAGGTGTGAGAAAAGGGTGGGAGGGCAAGGGGGGCTGGTCTGCATACAAGTGCAGGCTCGTGGGGGCCGCAGAGACTGGCCCATAAGGAAATGGGGGGGAAATAAATAAGTGGGGGAAGCGGGAGCAGGGATACAAATAAGGTGAAAATTTTACAGAAAATGGAAAAGGGAAATGAAATTCCCTGGGTGTCATGTGTTGTTAGAAGACAGATGATCGTCGTGCCCGTCCCAATTCAGGTCCGTGCATCGTAAATCTGTCACATACAGCCGCGCACGCGTCCCGTCTTGAACGCACGTGCACACGCGTACATCGCTGTAGCTCAAGTATGCGATGCGTGTTTGTGACATTACATAACTACGTTTCAGCTGCGGCGAACTCAATCACCTGTGGAACTGTGGGACGTTTTCCTAAAAAACAAAAAAGCCCATGGGCTGCAGAGTAAACCAGAGAATATCAAACTTAGACGATCAACAGATTTTCTTTCTTAATGAGCCAATTT
>VUQR01023133.1:44033-61886 GCA_015108515.1 Hemichromis elongatus | reverse complement strand
ATTTTAGAAAAAAAAAATTAAAAAAAAAAATTAAAAATAAAAAAAAAAAAAAAACCCTTAAAAAAAAAAAAAAAAAAAAAAAAACGGTCAACAAAAACAAAACACGGAAGCTTCGGGTGATGATAGTAAATCACCGGAGCTACTCAAAACATTTGTCAGGCTTTCAGATTTGATAATGCTGTTGCACTGAAACGTAATTGCAGTGTGTGCCGCATCAACCCCATTACGCTGCGCATAATGCTGCTCCAAACAAATGGTAATTGTCAACGTGAAAACTCGCTGCCAAGAACATTCCTTCCACCCCCAACAGCATCTGAGTGAGAAGCGGGCTGCGATGGGACTCCAGCCAGGTTTGTTCCTGTGGTCATGTGTATTTGCTTAAGAGAGAACAGACATAAATAATTTTGCTAATTGCAGAGTGAGGTTGACTGACACTTGGTTAGGTATGGTGTGGCATTCCAACACATGAGTGTTGTTATAAAATAATCACAGGCAAAGCAGCTATCAATCATTCATCCAAGGTGTGAGGGAACAGCATGATGACACTTTAATTATACACTCACACAACGGGTTTCTCCCTGCCGACCCAACGAACATGCCACAACCAAAAACCTCCACGGGGCTTTTCAGAGAAATGAATGTGTGTGTGGTTAGTGTGTGTGTGCACGTGAGTAAAACATCAAACTTAATCAGGCTGTCAGTAGCCAAATAAAACAAATATGTTGAAATGTTTTTCAGTGACGCAAAGAGACAGAAGACAGAAAACTAAGCGAGCTTGACAGCAATGGGAACTGTTGGTGTTCACTGTGTATGTGAGTACTGTTTCAATGCGACACCATCTAGGAGCACATTTCTTATAGCAGGATCCTTATTATGGGCTATGGATATTTTCGACCACTAGGGGGTGTCTGTACACAACTCAACTGAGCACTGCCTCTCTGAGCCACCTGAGTCATCCTCCTAGCAAGTCAGCTTTCTTACTCGGTCTCTCATTACTCAGTTTCTCTAGCGTTCAGGTAACGCCTGTGGATGTGGAGGTAAGAGGAAGAAAATACTCTCTTCCTGAGTCCTCTCTGTGGAACAGTTTTGCCTCCAGGACTTACAGCACAGAGTATTCAACAGTGAGTTCAAGTGGTTTGAGGAACAAGTCAAATGTAAACAGTCAAGCTTCCAGTTTCCAAATGCTCAGTGAAAACCATGCAGTGGAATTCTGATAATTCATACCTCTGCCAGAGGCTCTGAGGTCTCCCTCTGTGCCACGTACAAGCTTAGTTTCCAGATCAAGAAGAATATCTAGGACATCAACACATCTCCCTATTTGATATGTATTTAGAGTTGATATGAAATGTGCAATTCTGCTCACATCATTATAAAATCCTTCAAAAAATTTCCTCCATCCAAATCTTGACTGACTCTAAAAGTTAATCACCTATAAGTTAGTCCAAGTCTCCCCTCTGGTGAAGATTTTCATGCAAATCCATTTATAACATTTTGAGTAATCCTTCCATCAGAAACAAACTAAACTCACCAAATTTCTTTAGAGGAGGTAAAAATCATTCAAGTGATTTCCAGTGGCCATTAACGTTTGTAAAAACCCTTTTAAATACTAATGCTCAATGCTCAAAAAAGAATAAAGCAATTAATCATTACCTGAAAGAGTTAAATATTCTTGTAACAGACTGTATACATTGATACTGCAGAGATTTTGCTGCTGTAAACTAACCAATCTCTGTGATCACACACAAAAGACAGACGTATACGTCAAAAGGATTAAAGAAGCGTGGTCTGCTTGCTCCCTGCCATGAAACTCTAACCATCAAACAGGTTTCATTAGCACGGATTACAATAATTACATTTTCCAATCGACTTATTTTCCAAATAAACGCGGCGTCTTTATTCCTTTTTAATTGAGCTGGTGGATTTGAAGTCAGTTCTTAAACAACGATAAAATGTTTGTCTTTTGACTTTACGAGACATTAAGCTTCCTCGTTCACATTTCCTGTTAATTACGTGTGAGATTTGATGGCCCCGATAAAAGGACGGAGCACGGGGGGGATGCTGCATAGCAGGAAGCAGCGAAAAGGATGGAAAGAGATGGTGAGCCAATGTGCCAAAGGAGCGTGTGTGTTCCTAATAGGAATCAGAATGGTTCATAAAGAGTACCAAATGATTGCCTCATCCCCCCCTCCAGTGAAACCTACTGTAACCAGCCCACCATGCACACTCTTCCTCCTTCTGCATGTAGAGCAACCACACCAAAGCTTGCGGTGAGGTTTTAGGCATGTAGAGAAGAGCTCAGCCATTAGCGTCAAGGCGGATGTACGGGTTAATGTGCAAAAAGTACAAACCTATGGCCAATTAATAAAACGCTAACACATAATCCATGTCAAAAAACACTCGTATAATAGGCGGGAAATTGTTTTATTCACTAAGAATGTCTCGGTAACACAAACGATTCCTATTATATAAACGTCTGATCTTTAACCGATTATGCCTGCCTTTGTCTTTGAAGCGTGGTCTGAGTAATAGCAGTTGTAAAGTGTGTGTGTGTAAACATGTGTGTTGTACCTTGAAAATGCCCACCCAGTCTTTGGGGTGGGGAGTAATGTAAGGGGTCAGGGTGTAACGACACTCCAAGGGTGCCTGGGGTAGGAAACTCTTTCCCACATTCTGGAAGATAACGTGGGCAAAGTTGGACGTTTCCATCACGCTGACGCTGCTGACTGGCGATGAATCCACCACCTGGAACGATGACATTGTTTCCTGTTGGTCACTTCATTTGTCTAGAAAAGGGAAAACAGCATTGGACAGAAATAAGTATAAAGGGAAAAACAAATGTAAAAAAAAAAAAAATGATGTTGTGTCATGATTTCAAGTGTCTCAATTCCTTTATTTTCTGCTGGAATGTTTTTCTTTGCCAGTTGTACATTGTAAAGCGATGACGTGCCATAAAGCTACATGCCAGTTAGCTTTTCCACTCCTGAGTCACACGCAATCCTTTTGTTGACACTGTGTTCAGACTTTGAGATGATAAAGAAGTTGCACTTGCATTAAAGATCTGTGCAGGCCTGACTTTCTCTCCCACTCGTAAAACTGATGACACCATGTTTACCCTTCCTGTACCTGAAACAGGTAAAAGTGTCCACAAGTGTATCTCCCACAGAGCGAAGCAGCAGGCAGTTGTGCTGAATGTTTAAATGTGTAAATAAAACTAGAAAATTCGGTTCTTCAACTTTAGACTTTACGGCTCACTGCTTCTCAAGGTAAAGTGTGCCTCATGGATAATCCTGTCGCTGCGTTGCTATACCGAGGCATGTTTAATTTTAATTGTAAAGTCAATTCGATAATCATAAAAAAGGCATTACGCACTTTATCATCTTTCTTCTGCAGCTCTGTCCTTTCAGCGATGGTGATGATATGATGAGACCATAGCAGTCTTATTACTATTATTTTTTATTCTATAACAGTATGTGTATAAACATTTGTTTTTCTATAAGAAAAATAGACCTCAAAAGGGTTGCAAATGCGTACGACATGGTCCAAAAGCATAAACTGAGCTTTGCAAATGTGTGCAATGATTTTGGTGCAACTTTTGAGGACTGCGCAGACAAATACGAAGGAATGAGCACAAGTAAAATGATTTTACAAATACGTACATTCAAACTGATACTGATAATTTACGCACAATTCAGCTCATGAATCCCATATTTTTGAGTTCTAGAAAACTTTCTGTGCATACAAGTGTATAACTACACGTAACATCTCTGTCACTCACTTAAAAAACTTTAAATGAATGTAAACGAATCGTCTGATATGCACAGATCATATCGCATGCCCATATTAAATACCAGTTAGTACTGGGTTGAACCATCTTTTACTGGAAACAGTCCTCTGTAGGTTTCGGTCAATATTGACATGATAGCATAATACAGTTACTGAAAATTTGTCGGCTGCACTTGATGGGAATCTCCTGTTTCACCACATACCAAAGGGGCTCTATTGGATTGAAATGTGGTCGCTGTGGAGGCCATTCGAGTACAGTAAACTGACTGTCATATTCAAGAAACCAGATAATTGTGACATGCAACGGTATCCTGCTGGAAGCAGTCATTAGAAAATGGGTACACTGTGGTTATGAAAAGATGGACATGGTCATCAATAATACAGTAATAACAGGCTTTTTTGTTTAAAAAATGCTCAGTTGGCTTAAATGTGCCAAGAAAATATCCACCATACATTAACAACTCTATCAGCCTAAACAACTGACAGAAAGAAGGATGGATCCATGCTTTCACGTTGTTTGAGCCAGATTCTGACCCTACCATCCATAAGTCGAGAATTATCCGGCAACTTTTTTTCTATCTTCTAGTTTGAGCCTGTGTGAACTGTAGCCTCAGTTTCCTGTTCTTAGCTGACAGCAGTGGCAGCTGATGTGGTCTTCTGCTGCTGAAGCAAACCTATATCAAATTTTGCTTTTCTGCATAATTTGGTTGTAACAAGCTGTTATTTGAGTTAGTGCATATAAACCCTAGAGATCAATGTGCAGGAAATTACCATTAGCTCAACCATATCTAAAATACTCAGACCAGCCTGTCTGGCATCCATGATCACAAAACTCACTTAAATCACCTTTCTTCCACTTTCTGACGCTTGGTGCGAACTTCAGCATGTCATCTTGTCCATGCTAAATGCACTGAGTTGCTGCCACGTGGTTGACAGATTAGGTATTTTTGTAAGCAAGTAGTTGAACAGGTATACCTAAAAAAGTAGCCGGTATATACAGTTAGGTCCATACATAGTTGGACAATTGAGTCAAAGGCTATTGTGTGGGCAATTTTTTTATTATGTCATTATCAATTAAGCAGACAAGAGGCCTGGAGTTGATTTGAGGTGTGGCACTTGCATTTGAAAGACTTTGTTATGAACAAACAATATGTTGCCAAAAGAGCTCTCCATGCAAGTGCAACAAGCCATCCTTAAGCTATGAAAACAGAAAAAAACTCATCTGAGAAATTGATACAATAATGGCAAAAAATGGCAAAATCTACAGTTTGGTACGTCCTAAAAAAGAAAGAAAGCACTTGTGAACTCAGCACCGGAAAAAGACCTGGACATCCGTGGAATCCAACATTGCTGGATGATCGCAGAATACACCCCTTCACAACAGCCAACCAAGTGAACAATACTCTCCAGGAGATTGGTGTATCGCTATCCAAGTCTACCATAAAGGGGAGACTGCGTGAAAGTAAATACAGAGGGTTCAATGCAAAGTATAACTCATAAGCCTTAAGAATAGAAAGGTTAGATTGGACTTTGCAAAAAAAAGAAAGAAAAGAAAAAGAAAGAAAATCTAAAAAACCAGCACAGTTCTAAAAAAACATTCTTTAAACAGATGAAACCTACCAGAATAATGGAAAGAATAAAGGATGGAGAAGGTGTCTAAAAGCTCATGATCCAAAGTGTATCACATTATCTGTAAAACACAGCGCAGACAGTGTAATGGGTTGGGCATCCATGGCTGCCAGTGGCAGTGCCAGTGTTATTGCTAGCAAAGGGTTTTCAACCAAGTATTAGAAATGAACATTTTATTTTCATTAATTTCATTACCAATTACTTTTGAGCACCTGAAATGAAGGAATTGTGATGTAAAATGCTTTAGTTGCTCACATTTTGATGCAATCTTTTTGTTCAACTCACTGAAGTCTGCACCTTAACTGCATATGAGCTGTTTCATGCACTGTAGTGATGTGTCTCGCTGCCTTGGGCATCTCTCTAAAGACCCTTTTTATGCAGTACTATAATGCTTAAGAGCTAAGGTGTTAAATGGGAAACAGCAGAGGTATCAGAGACATTATAATTATAATATCTTGACATTGTTCAAGAGTGTGTAAACCCCCATATATCAAGAAACGCCCTGCCACTGTAATAACATACCATGGAGTAAGGCAGCTGACTTTAAACTGCACAGTCAGAGCTATTGCTCGTGGTCAAGAAGAATGATGCAGCCGCTTAGCATCACGGTCACCAAGTCATACCCGTAACTGCGAAGCAAGCTAAAACGACAAACCCTAAATCCCTGCATTTCTTATACACACAACGTGCAAGTGTCTAAGTCATAAACTGATGCTCGATTGAGCTAAACAGCTAACGTGCAACGTCTGACCACTGATCCGCTTCGACCAAAACACGGCGAAGGTAGCACACGGCGGCTAAAATAGAGCGCAGCCCTTTGAAACAAGCTCAGTTAGCCTGGAGTTAATCTTATTTGTTATGGCTAAGGAGCTAATATTAGCTTGTGAACAGGCCATGTCCTGTCAAGTCACCAGCTAGCTAAACATTGTACTAGTCGGACAGCTAGCTGGCTGGCTGAGAAAGGAGACCAAAGATTTTCACAAGCATTATTTTAGCCTGAATTTAAAAAGGGTACCCTTTTCATTGGATTTCCACTTGCAAAACAGAGTGAATGTCTGCCGGCCTGGGCGATGTTTTTGCCAGTGTCCCCGTTGTTGTCAAAGCTCTGACGATGATGCGTCTCTCTCTTCCTGAAAGAGAAAATGATGCTGGACTTCCGGGATGCTGAGAAGTACCAGTGATGCTGCTGTGAATAGAGGTGAGGATAAGAGGTCAACGTAACAACTCGGGTGACTTAAATCACTTATAATATTATTAGCCTCGTTTATCTCATATTATAAAAAATAGAATCCTACTTAATACGATAACTGTTGAGGTCATTTGCCAACTCTAACAACATGCCATTAATTTAAAAAAAAGAAAACAAACTGCGCATTTAACCTCGTTTTTTAACTTACTGATTTTACGTTTTTTTTTTTATTTGGAGTCATGACAGTGAACGATTTTAAAGACTGAAAGAGCATTTATAAGTAAAAGCACAGGATATCCCGCTTTTTCCTCGTTTTTATTGGCTCGGCAAACTTATCCCTCGTTACGATTGGTGGAAAGTGCTGTCAATCATAACCCTTCGGCGTAGCTTCCCTGGCTCTGACAGCTGTCACCGTACGCCGAGGTCAAGGGGAAAGAAGTATGGCTTTGCTGTTCAGAGGGTCTCGATATATATGGTTACGGTGGAATAAGCATGTCGACGTTGCCTTCGGTAATGTATTCGCTTATGTTGACGGGTTTTTTTCCGCGCCGTTTCATTCATTTACGAATGTGTGTTCACAGGTAAATTCAGACGGAATAGTCCTATACTTGTTAGCTAGCTCGTTAGCCCTCTGAAGAAAGTATGAATACTTAGGTGTTTGCAGTCTGGACGATGTCACCAAGTTGGACATCACTTTGCGCAACGAAGACGAGCACACTGAAATAGCAATAGCACGAAAAGCTAATTTTGGACCTTAGCAGAAATATGCGATATGTTAATTTTAGGTGGTTCATATTTGTATTTATTTGCCACTCACAAATCTGCACTACATAAAAACACTAGCTTGCATTGAATCACTGTTGCCAACACTCTGTACATGGCTCTTACAGTGCAAGACACGCTAGGATGTTTCTTAATAAATAAATAAATAAAATTAAAAAAATATATATCATTTTATTTTGTGCAAAAGATTTATTTGTTCCACGTTTTCTTATCAGGTTTATATGTTTCTGAGTTAAATGCAGTTTTAAAAATTTGTCAGAATAAACATGTGCTGTACTCCATTACATCAGCTGAATGTTCTACCTTAGCAAGACATTTTTAGCAAGCAATACCTAAGAAAGTAACATCCTGTTATAAGTATTAATGTTTTATTAAAACTTGCTATTTGCAGTTCAGTGTAATGCTTGTACTGCAGAATAAGATGATACTTTTTTCTGCTGTGTAGTGCCATTTGGTTCCATAAAATATATGGTCTTTTAGACATGAGGGATTTAAACTGGGACCAATATGGACCATAAAGCATCTTCTTTTTTTCCTTTTTTTGTACAACTCAGATTCATCACAATAGATGTCAGTGTGTCACCCACAAAGCTTATTTATTGTTAAATATCCAGTACTTGAAGTTTTTAAGTTTGGTAAATTTAGTCCAGCACTGGAGAATACATGTCGTCATTGAAGTATTACTAAGAGATGGGAGAAGTTGGTCTCCTGAGTATGATGAAGACTTGGCTGAATTTAAGCTTTCCGCCTTTCATTTGCGCTTTTTCTTCTCCTCCTAATCCTGCTGTTGCAGTCTGTTTGGTTCGCTGCCAGAGTTTCCATTGTGTTTTATCCTGTCTGGAGCTTTACTAAGCTAGAAGTGGTTAATAGCCTGGCTAGACTTCCTAAGATCTGAGATATTTTTATCCACTTTTAATTAGTTAATTTATTCCTGGATAATGTTAGAATTTTACACTAGCAATTAGTCATAGGGAAATTTTTACAGCACTACCTGCAGTAAAAAGCAGTATTGTCTTCATTCAGATTTGTTGATTTTGCTCCTGATTTCAATTAAATCTTGTTCTTACAACAGTACCAACACGATCAATGGCCTCAAAGACACCTGTGGGATTTATTGGTCTGGGAAACATGGGCAGTCCCATGGCTAAAAACCTGTTAAAAAATGGGTATCCTGTCATTGCTACCGATGTCTTTCCTCAGTCTTGCAAGGAGCTGCAGGACACTGGTGCCCAGGTAATAAACTGTCATTAGCACATTGCATTTACACATGTAAACACTTATTTGTGCAATAATTTACAGCTTCTCCTTAAAATGAACTGCACAACAGGCTGTCACAAAATCAAGTGGGGTATTTTGTGGTGATGGTTTTCAGGTAGTGGACTCCCCAGCAGACGTTGCAGAGAAAGCAGACCGCATCATCACCATGCTACCCTCTAGTCCCAACGTAATAGAAGTATACACAGGTCCAAATGGTATCCTCAAGTAAGAAATGTTATTATTGGTGTCTCTGTGATTTCTGTGACATTCATGTATCTTCTCCTTGTATTTTTAAAATCTATAAATGGTAAGTGGGGATTTCATGGTGTTTAAAAATACAAACTTGTCCAGATAGGACTTAGTTTAGGCACCATTCTCCTTGTGTTCATTTCTTCTCTCTTACTTGGTGCAGGAAGGTAAAGAAGGGGACCTTGTTAATTGACTCCTCCACGATTGATCCTGCTGTCTCTAGAGAAATGGCAGTTGCTGCAGAGAAGAAGGGTGCTGTGTTCATGGATGCTCCAGTGTCAGGAGGTATTGTGCCTAACAAATTATTAGTAAGCAAGCACACCTCAATTGGTGTCTTTGATTCTGTAAAGTCTTTTCCTTGATTTATGTGTTTTTGATTTGCTCATTCATTTGATTTGCCAAGTTAGTTGGCATTGTGAAAAGTAGAATTAGACAGCTGGTTTATTTATTCAACTGTGCCAACCATGGTATTAGGCCCGTGACCCTTCAACCTTAGTTCCGAACTGTCTCACACTCTTTTGTATATCTAAACTATTGGACCTTTTGGGCTAATGCTCAGACACGGGTTGTAATTACTGAGCGGGCCAGCCAGTAGGTGCCCTCTTGAGGTTTTTATTGCAGCTTTTGACCAGGGGTCTTAAAGGCAAGGTTAAGGGTTTAAGTCCTCATTATGTTGGCGCTGTCTACTTGTGACAGCTTCTTGACAGAGCACAGGATCGCCAGTCTTCCTTAATGGGCTGAGCTGCAGTGGAGAATCCCATGTCAGGGCTTTTCATGTTGATGGAGCCGTAATGGCGGGTATCCCATGTTAGTGCCTTTCATGTCAGATAAAGAGTCATAAAGAAGAGAGAAACTGCCCTCACATGGAGGACAGGAGAAGAGGGGGAGAGGAAGATAAGACATGAAGGAGATACACTGCAGTAAAACTGTCGATCTTCCTCAGTCTTTCTGTCTTTGTCTCTTTCTCTCTTTCACATACACAAAGTTCTTTTCATTCAGGTATGCAGTTAAAGTTTTCAACATGCTGACACCTCTGCATGTCACAGTACAAACTCTGATCACGGTCTGTTTCCTTTTTATTGCACAATCTTTAATTCTTAACCCTGAAACTCCCGCGGTCTCCCATACAAACATAGACTTAGCCCATTTTCAACATGTTTACCAGCTGGCGTCTGCAGCACAGAGCGACTGCACTGACTGAGATCAGAGCCTTAAGCTTGTTACTCTGCCTTAGCACATATACTGTTTAAACACTATAGACAGTGTTTGTGTGCAGTCCTCTGTCAACGTTCTTCCTCTCCTGTTCCTTACTAGCCCTCTTTAACTGGCTTGAGGTGACCAATGATTTACCAGCTACCTAGCAGGTCTCTGCAGCCAGACATTCTTTTCTTATATGCACCTGCCCATCCAGTGTCACAAAAATCCAGGTAGTTACTTGAGAGCACAGTGCCAGCACATTTGCATTTTTGATGATAAATTATAATTTTGATCCACTCAGAGATCAGTCCCCCCGCCAAGGCAAATGCCTTGTTTTGCGATTTTAATAAAGTGATCTAGATCCACATAAAAATGAAAGTGTCCTTCCTTTACTCATACTTAACCTTCCCACAAAGTTTAATGAAACTAAGCCATGTAGTTTTTGAATAAGTGAACAACAAACTGAACCTTTGCTTTCATTGCATCCAGTCCCTACAATGTAAGGATTGTTATTTTCCTGTTGTTGTAAATGAAATATATTTGGTCTGAGACATCTATCACATATTGGTGGTGTTGCCAAGCCAAAAGAAAAGACAGGTAAAGACAGGTTGTGAAAGAATGTCCCAGTGACAACTTGGTAACTAATTTCAGAGAGCTTAACAACCCCCCACACCCCACCCTCCCAACCCCACAGCCCTGCTTTACACACCTCTGGGCAGTTACATGCTCTGTTCCAACCAGGAGATGGCACCCTACCCAAACAGGGCACTGTCATACTTTGAAGGTGTGTGTGTTAACTACACCTAAACTAGTTAGTTCTGAGAATAATTAAGTATTATTAGTTATATTGATACAGTATACTTAGTAAAACTAAGGTAGTTTGAAAAAAAGTTAGGTGAAAAGATGTCATCTGACTTAAAAAACATACATGTCTTGTGTTAACCTGATAAATGGTATCAGTATATTTAATTTAAAGTACTTCTCACAGTTTTTCTGTCATTGAGTATCACTTATGTTCAAATGATAGCGTGATATTTTTGATCTCACTGACTTAAGGCAAAGTGTTATCCAGTCAGAACTGGTTCAGTTTTCCTCTGAGCACACTGAGCAGACTTGCCGTGATATGCTGTACTCTTAAACTTTTGCAGACACAGCCTTCTCTTTTTGTGGTTTGAGCATTGTTTTTATTTTTAATGCAGAATTTCTTTTGATATAAAATAAATCCCTTTTCTGTGCTGTGTGAGGTGGTGTTTTTTTACACAGAAATGTGTGTTTGTATGTTGTGTGCGTCACTAGAGGTTTGGCAGGCAGGCGTGGGATCTGAATTGCACAGTCATAACCCTTCTTAAAAAGAGCAGTCAAAAAAACTTTCACTTTCTTCTCATGGGCATCCTGCTGGCTTCCATTCTTGCACATTGACCAAGATCTTGGCTTTAACCCGGCACTAGCCAGCTGTGCAGTGCCACAGCCAGCTGTGTTCTGGTACACACACACACAAACACAGAGTTTCTAATGTTCTTATCTACACTCTCTGAGCATCTTTTTTGTACAGACACAATTGTCTTAACTTACATTGTGGTTCTTTAAGCATGCTAATGTTTGCTTGTGCACACACAACACATGTCTGTCACTGTCTGGAGTCATTAAAAGCTTCCACATGCAAAGTTGACCCACAACAAAACAAGCTCTGATGTCACAGGCCAAGGGTGTTGGCACAGCGATGGCAAAAATAGGAGGTCTGGTTGACAAGCGGTGGGTCGTTAGCAGTAATTACCCAGAATGCCTGTGTTTGTGTCTGTGTGCCCATGGTGGGCTGCCACACTGCTAACGGACGATGGCTTTAAAAAGGCCCTAAAAACCTTTCATTGTGTTTTTCCCAGTGCTGGGAAAGTCAGCTGTCGGTGCAAATGAAAGCAAGAGGCAGCCTAGCCGTTGTGGGACTGTAGGAATTTGGGCTAATGTTGCTTGTTTGCGAGGTCTTATAATTCTCAGCTAACTACCTATTTAAGCTGAGTCTCAACACCACTCTAATCATATCCATACCACATCAACTCAACCTTAGCTTTGCAGTGTGTCATTTGCTGACAGTTTGAACGTCATCCTCCAGCTTGTAGGAGCCTGTTGAAGCCAAGGCTGGCGCTAGTTTGTTCATCAGTCAACACTTCCAGTCCACTAGATCTTCTTCCAAAAAAATCAGCTTTGACTATGGGTTAAACTATGGTTTGCACAAATAATAAAACAGAGAAAGCAGTATAATTAAGATTATTAGCATTTATTAGTTTACCTTTTCCTGATTGCTTTTTAATTGTAAAGCAGGAAAGCCTTTTCTCTGGTAATAGTAGTTTGAAAAAGTCTTGTCTTTTCTTGTGCATTTCTTAAGCAAACATGGACCAGAGGCATTACACAAACAGTGACTCACCTTGCATGTTAGCAGTTAAGTAAGAAGTAGGCAAACTCCAGTGTCTGATGAAGATTGTGTGATAGAGCTCATAGCTCAGGGGAAAAGCTGGCACATACACCCTTGTTGTTTTGTAATTGTAACTGTAAAAATGATTGATTAAATTTGACCTATTCAGAACTTTATTTATGGAAATTTTCAACTGTGATACTTGAAGTAGTATTCAATGTCTCATTGTGGTACCTACAAACCTTTCTTAAGCCACATTTATCATAATGTATGGACGGTGTCGTTTTTTGTCACTAGGGATTTAAAGAAAAAACACTCACTCGTTCACTTTAGCCCAAAAATGTTACTCACAGTTTGCTGAAGCTGAAATTCTCTGAGATTGTAAGAGGTGGAAAAGTACAGGCTCTGAAATGTACTCAAAAAAGGAAGTAAAAAGTAGCTCCTTGATGGATTATTTTGCTAACCATTTTTGTACAAAGGAAATTAAACCTTGTGCTATATTAATATATTAATAAGTAATATTAGCAGATGAGAATACAAATCTTATTCAAGTCCAAATTCAGAAACATACTCAATGAATCTGTAATGTAGGACCCAAGCAGTGAAAGATCATTTTATAACATAACTATTTTCTGCTGCCTACTTTGGGTCCACAGCTTTCAAAAGCTAACACTGTATGTCTGTATTTTGTCTGTTGTTTGTTTCTTTTTAAAGCTTTGTATACTATATACGTTTTGACAGATATTTCACTCTAATATATAATATTAATATATAATATTTTGGCAAAAATAAAGAAGTGTGGCATACTGTGATAGGTAGAACACTAATAGAGTAGCACTTGTCTCTCTCATTAAATGTTTTTGTTAAACCTAAGCCAGTCTGAGAATAGACTTATTTAAGAAGATGAGCCTGAAGGTTGGTGGGCACTCTAAGACTGAGTTAAGGAATCAGGTTGGACAGGCAGGGGGTGGTGCTGTCGCAGTCTGTCACAGCTAACCAGTACTAGAGAGTGGCCATCGTCCAAAGACTAGATTAGCATAACAAGCGTCTTGCTGACAGGCCCTGGTGACATGGAGGGGGAGTGAGGGAGTGTGTAGGGTGGTAAAGTGACCAGGCAGGGTGATGATGACGATGATGGAGCAGTGGTGATGTGGGGGTTCTAGTCTATTCACCAGATGGAGGTAGACCCATAGCAGCTGGGAGACTGGTTCTCACAACTCTTCCCCTGTGTCATCTGCTGGGGATGTGAGCGTGCAGACAAATAGTCAGCTGGTCTATACGTCATACAAAAAGTCTCTGTCCATCAAACGTAGCTCAAACGTCACACTGCATGTCACTCATCTACACGTGAATTAGCGTTTTGTCTGTAGAAAAGTGTGTGTGTGTGTGTGTGGGTGTTTGTTTCTGCCTGCTAACAGCCTAATTGAGGATCATTATTAACTTTGTTTGTCATTTTAACTGAATTTTATTTTAATTTTATTTTATGTTTTATTTTTCATTTATTTTTGCACGTGTGTTGTGGCTGACTGTGAGACACTTGCTGCTGCCTATCACGGCCCAAACATTCTGCAGTCGCCCGCTCACACAAGGTTCTCACAGAGTATATGTGTGCAGAAGCCAGTTCTCATGGCACCGCACTCGTTAAGTGGAGCTGATAAAGTGTCTGTTTTTAACACAACAGAGTGGCATTAGTAAAATTGGCAGCAAAAAACTTGAAACTGCTGATTTTTTTTCCTGGTCCAGTGTGGGCCAACGCACGCCCTCGTCCCGTTTCACTTATTTACTTGATATCCGTTGCACTTTTTACGGGGGCCCATTCAGGGTTTTAATTTGTTTGAGAAAAAGATCTGCTATCGCGTGTAATTATAATGGTGGATTACATAAGGCTGCATTGTTGGCCTGTAAACATCCTACCCCACTGACTTTAACTCTAAGCAGTCAGCTCTTACTCATTTAAGCCTGTAACTCTTCTAAGTGTGAAGGCACTTTTATTCTGTATTATAGATGATTGTGGTGAGGCAGAGTAACTTTGCATGTGCATATAGTTAAAGACAAACAGTCTAGTCTATTGCCAGTGCCAGAGTTTGTTTACACCAAGCACATTCAAACTTGGAGGTGTGATATGAAGTCTGGCGTATCCTTAAAGCTTTTGTGGCATTCTTGCAGTAAGAGCAGTTACATTATCATTTGAGGAAATTGTGTGCTTGGTGGAGCTCTAATGATATTATAGGTGTTGCCTTTGCTCCAAGTGTTTTTCCATTTAATCTCTCTGCGGGGGGAAAAAAAAAAGCAGGCTTGCGGAACGTTGTCAAATGCGTCATTCATTACCAAACACTGGGAACATCCCTTCTTGTGTGTGCATGTGTTTCTGCCGTTTTGGGTTGTTTGTGTAGCCTCATATTCACAAATGTAGTTTAATTTAAACCCACCACCAATAAAAAGCGGCTACTGGTTTACATGCGGCTCGTAACTCCGAGACGGAGCCTCAGAACCTTCAACTGACGTCTTACTGGCGGCCAACTCTGAGATCTGCACCTGCCTCTGATACTCGCATACGTGCACAGATACTGCGTGCACATGTGCACGCTTATTGTCACTTGCTTTGTACTTGCACACACCACTTCAAAAAGAGCCCAGTTTTAAAAGGCTTATATGGCTGTCATGAATTGCTTTGGTTGATTCTTTCGTGTGAAATGAAAGAAGTGCTAATGAACTTAGTGTTTACTGCCATAAGCCCAAACCAGAGCTCTTTCTCTGATCTTTCTTTGCCCTCACACAAGTAGTTTCAGTCTCTTTATGTTCATGGTTAAAGGCTGTCATCGAAACCTGCTGTTGAGCATCTGTCCTATCGGTGCTTGATTGCTTGCTTATTAAGTTGTCTTTTGGTAATGGAGGATTTGAGATAAAGGGGCTTGCAAGTGCCTCACAGACACTCAGATGAGCAAATTAAATGCCTTACCCTTCCATGCTTTCTCCAATGCTTTAAGAGATACTTTCATTCTCCTTTCATTCACCCTTTTATCTCAGAGTCAAAGCAAACTTCAGCTCGGTCTGAGAATATTTACTTTGGTTGATCATGGGCAGAGGAGGCAGGCATCCACCACTCTGTCAGCCCAAACATGTCCCCTGGATGTTGGTGAGAGAATGTGACCGAGGAAGGAGGTGGTTCTGCTCCAAGGGAGTTATTTCCCAGGAAACATCAACGTATGTTTATCTTTATTCACAATTTTTTTGGACTACTTGAAAGGGTTGACAGTCTCTTTTGTTAGTAACACTCTGGCATAATTATATATACCTTCCATTTATTATTCAATATATATATATATATATGTGTTTTGTCATTCCTTGTGGACATCATCTTAGCATCCTCATCCCTCCATTACTGTCTCTACCTTGAGTCTTCTATCATGGGTGCCCCCCAACCCCATACACATATACACACACCTTCTCTCTTTCCCCCTAGGGGGCGTTGTGTAGTTGTGCAGTGCTAATGATCCAGGACTGTCACTCCCGCTGGGATGGATGAGCCAGCATACCCGGCGCTCAGGAAGCCTCATTAGGATTCGTCTTTAATCCGTCTCTGACAGGACTGGCCCGAGAACGGGACGTCCCCTCACACATACACCACACACAATAAATACCCTATGAAAGTATATTCAGCGCATAGACACAATATTAAAATCACACTTTACACACACACATACAAACACAAATGCACTTCAGCCCATGCACAATGAATGGTCCACTGATACTCACAGTGTATACACTCAGTAACACACACAACCACACACTGTTATGCTAATGATGTGTTATTCTGCTAGCCAACAAGGATCTTCGATCATCCTGGTGTCACTCCTTATAGAAATCCACTACACATCATAAGAGCTTATTATGGGTGATTAGTTAATTTGAGGGAGGGATGCTGGGAGGTAAAAAGAGAGACATCATTTTCCTTCTTTGCTGTCATCTCTGCACTGCTCTCTGCTCATACTTCTCTCTTAATCCCTCTCTCTTGCTCTCTTTTGGCTCACTCGCTTTCTTTCTCTCCTCAGTGAGATATATCGATCAGCACGTTGACTGTGTTATCAATAATCTCCTCTTTAGTCGTCCGCAAACAGTGATCTCCACTAATGAACCAGCACAGTTGTCACACTGCTCTTTCTGAGTGTGTGTGTGTGTGTGTGTGTGTATTTGTGAGGCCCAGCCTGCACCATTATGGGATGGTAAAAATATTAGAAGAAAAAATCTGTGTACTTGATACTGGAGTAAAATTCAGCTTCCCGTTTTTAGACTAAAAGACAGCTGAGCTGTTCTGCCATTAAATATAAACTTTGTTACATCAAATGAAACTTGAATCAATTATGCTAAAAAAAAATTCAAGTAAATAAATAAGAAGACATCAAATAGCAAGAAGGGGGGAAAAAAAGGCATCATGTCTGTGGACCATATGTGTGTATGATTGGTGTGTGTGGCGGCCGTATGTTGAGCGCATGTTAGCTGTGGTCCGTATGCAGCTGCTGCAGCGTGGGCTTTGGGCTTTATTATGTGGCCCTATTGACCTTCTGACAGCTCATCACTGACATACACATGCACAGACACACACATACAGTGTAGTGGCATGATCATATATGTGACAACAGCACACCCAATTAAAGAAGGGGGGGGGGTATATTTGAGCAATGGAAATTTACTATAAATCTTGTCTTTCCTCTCCTTTACTTGCCTCTGCAGTGACGTCTAACAAATAGATTTCAGCTGCTTTGTCCTCAGTAATTCCCTTTTAATTATTAACACCGACATTATTAGGCTTTCACTGTTAGGAGGGCTTTCCTTAAGGGTAAATGGCACCCATAAATGAGAGTCAAACTACATATCCCCATTCTTCTCTTTCCTCTTTCTTTCTTTTCTTCTTATAGGAAAAATAAATAATATAATATATATTTTATGGTGCTCTATTCTCATCGTGTTTTTGTTGTTGTTTGTTTTTTGGGTTCGGGTTATTTTGTTTTATTTTTTAATCTACCCTGCTAGAGCTTTCATCATTTAAATATTCTGGCCTTGTCAAAGTCATTGTTACTGCAGAGATCTACAAAAGATATCCTTTAGCATTGTTCCAGTGAAGAGGCGATAATGAAGTGGCAGACATTCGTGTGAATTTGAAATATTTAAAACAAAACTTTTGCTAAACCTAAACGTTATTGTGGTGTGTAAATTTAACAACACAGCTATTGAAACTCGATGGAAAGGTGTGTGTGTGCGTGTGTGCGTGCGTGTGTGTGCGTGTGTGCGTGTGGTGACTGGTCGGTCCGCTGAAGTTGCTTTCTTTGCAGCAGATCAGTAGATCGACAGCAGCCTCTTA
>VUQR01023133.1:32300-44013 GCA_015108515.1 Hemichromis elongatus | reverse complement strand
TTTGTGGGTTTGGGGGGTGGGGGGGGGGGGGGGGTCTCCCTGTTCATAATCTGGTGATTTAGGCTGTTTACAACTATTTTACCATTTATTAACAATGATTGTTCTAACCACTATAAAGTACTTCCTGGGTATTTTTCTTATGCTTTGCATGTGTGTTTGTGTGTGTGTTTGTGTGTGTTTGTGTGTGTGTGTGTGTGTGTGTGTGTGTGTGTGTGTTTATCCTGCCACTCTTAGTGTGACACTGGCTAATCACTGAAGCATTCAGGGAAAGGAGCCATTGCATAAGAGACTCTGACCGGCTGGGTTCAGCCTACTCTGAAAAGAGGTTATTTCAGCATTAAGGACCCTGTGGAGAGGGTGGGGTGTGAGTCAAGGGGGTGAGGTTGCCTCCTACAACATGGCACGCTCCTTAAGCCATCAGGCACGGGGAGGGACGCCTAATTGAACATGATAAAGTGTAAAGTTAATTACCCCTCACGCCTGTCAATGATACCCCCATGAGGTGGGGGGCTGGCCTCAGGCGCAGCTGCTCGTGTGTCTGTGTGTGTGTATATGAAAGAGAAAGGGTGACAAGACAAAAGGCAAGGGATCCCATGAGAGTCGTGCAGTGGATGATGGCAACAATCGGCTTTTAAAGATACCTCTGTCCCTCTGGTGCAGCACTACTTAACACGTCTGTCCCACTAAGAGTTTGGCATACACATGCACGCACAGAACAGCGCACAGCTGACCTTTTAGACACAGTTGGTAGTGTTAAACCAGTCATATGACTGATATATTATGTCTCGTGTGGAAAATTCACATATTTTAGTTCAACACGTATCCACACCTGAACTTTCTGTTCCACCTTATATTAACTATTTCATGTTTTTTGCAGGTCTGCATATTTGCATTGCACTGTTAAAGACCAGATGTCAATATGTAGAATGTGTGTGCTCTCCTCAGTTTTTCTTAATATCAACATGTGGTGCGTTTAGGTGTTGGAGCTGCCAGCATCGCCAAACTCACCTTCATGGTAGGCGGAGTGGTCGAGGAATACAACGCAGCGAAGGAGTTGCTCACCTGCATGGGAGCAAATGTTATTTACTGCGGACAGGTCGGCACTGGGCAGGTAATAAGGGATGTCTTAACATAATAACTGCATAAATACAAGCAGGATTTCGCATGGGGACATTGGAGGCATGTGGATGACATAGTCAGTTTGCGAGTTCTTTACATTTGATGCCTCGACCCATACTTCTAAGACACTATGGCCAAGATTATAGGACACCAAGGCAAAAGAATTATCAATGGAAAGCGTATATATGTTTACAATAGCTTTCTAAAAATTGAGCAGATAACTCTATAGTGAAATTTGAAAGTTTCTACTCATGTTGTGCTTTTGCCAGAATATGTAGTTATTATTACATATCCCATTTGCTGGAGAAAATTGGAGACTGTTTAGAACCTCCAACTAAAACTCTTTAAATATTAGCTCTTCCAAAAAGTTTTCCAACCCACTGGTAATTTTTCAGAAGGCAATCAAAACTTTAACAAACTGTTAATTTGATGTTTCATAAAGCCCAAACAAACCTTACCTGAATAGCTTAACAACATTCAAATTTCCAGTTGTGTTTCACATTTCAGGACCATGGACAGCACACAATGTTTAGTCCAGATTTCTGATGTTGCTTTAAAGAAAAACAAACAAATAAACAAACAAACAAAAACACCAGCAACAAAACTTCTATCAACTCTATAAACAGAATAAATGTAAGCTAGCATAGCCAAATTATGATTTCGTATGATAACTTCTCTTTTCATACCAGCTTTACTCCTTGTCATTGTTATTATTACTTAGCTAGGTAAAAAGTCCTACAAGAATGTGGGCTTAAGCAGATGATTGGGTGAGCATCATCAGGTCATGAGACACTTTATGAAGTGACAGTAATTGTTTATTGACCTAAAACCAAAGTAAAACCCAATGCATATTGATGGGATTAGCTTGTTTTACTGAAATGAAGTCGTTGACTTGGGAAAAAAAAATGTAAAGTTCACTGTGGCGGGTGTGGCCTGCGGTAGCATGCAGGGAAGGCGGACGCACCTGCACGCCATCCGCAATCATGCCCGCCGCCTTAAGTATTTGCACCGGGTCCTGTGTTGGTTGTTGTTGTGTGTGGAGCTGGCAGCAGGAGAGCTGCAGCTCTGAGTATATGTGAACAGCAACCGTGTGCGCATGTTAAATAAAGATGCTGAAAAGCTTGAAAGTGTCGTCGGGTCTGCCGTGCTGTGTTACATTCACTTAAACTTCAAACTAACACTAAATCCGTCTTTTATGGATAGACATTTTTTGTATACTCGTTAATTTGATATATTGGCTATATTGGGCTGGAAGTCCAGACTGTTGGGCCTTATTTGAAATTGGATAATTCACTTAAAAGCTGTTTTGTAGATAGTCTTCATTTGTTAAATGTATGGATATCATTCAGTATGTGGTCCATTTGGAAGCTGTTGTTGAATCTAGGAGCTCTCATTGCAAGTGTAACAGACTTTCTTTAAACTGCAAAAACAAATCCTACAGAGAGATGGCAAGAACAATAGAAGTAATCAACTGAACAGCATTCTGAGAAAAAAAATAACATGCTAGTAACCTCAACAGCATAAGATGCTCTGGACATCCACTAAGGACAACGGTGCTGGTTCATTGCATGATCCTTTTCTATGGTTGCGAGAAAAAAAGCCTTCAGGACCAAGTCATTATTATTATTATCCTAGTTATCAGCCATAACAAAAGAAATTCCAGATTGGATTTGACCAAAAAACATCTAAAATGATGGAATATGTTGTATTTTCTTGAAAAGAAGTATTAAAATAATTGAAATGTTCCCATTACTCCAAAGATGACGATTAAAAATGTACCATTTAAGGATTAGTGGCTATAGAAGTGTTTTCACTAGTCTGTTCCAGAGTCAGATCATCTGCAATCTACTGTTGTGTGTTATGTTTTGTTTTGCAGACTTCATCATTTACATAATAACTGCTTTAAAATATCTTTCTTTCACACCCCTCTAGGCAGCTAAAATCTGCAACAATATGCTGCTGGCGATTGGGATGATTGGGACCGCAGAGACGATGAACCTTGGTATCAGGTATTGTAAGCAAATGCTTTGCTAAAAGATAAAATAAGAAAGAAGAGCGATTCAATTTCATGGGAAAGGTTAGTGTAGAGATGGCTGTCTGTGGGTAGCACTAACACAGGGATGCATACGAGTTCATTATCAAAAATAGGTGTAAATGATTTATCCCAGCTAAAGCTTGGAATTATTTATTAACTAGTAATTAAAAAGTGTTGTTTTTATAGGAATGGTATCTTTTATGTGATAAAATTGTGTGTAAACAATAAAAAACATGGATTCAGTACATCCAGATCCAGATTTCCTTATTGTTGTTGATGAATTTGCAAAAACGAAAGAATGAGTACAGTGAAATTACAAGGGGCATATTTTGAGGTTACTACCTTTTAGCCAAACATTAACTCTGCTATTATTGCCTTTAGATATAGTTGTCACAATAAGGTCAATTACTACACCAGTGATGTAGCTGTAACTGTAATTTACTACTACAATACAGCTTTGGAAATGTGTGGGTGCATGCGTGCATACGTGTGTGTGGTTCTGTGCGTGTGTGTGTGTCTGTGTGGTTTATGGGAGTGCGAAGGGGGTCAGCCCTGCCCCGAGTCAGAGCCGCTTCTGCTAAAGCGAGATGGATGAGGGGGTGGAGCCACATAGGCTGATTTACATTTGCTGATTGAGCTCTCACCAGAAACCTGCTACAACTCTGCTACTGAACACCACCTAGAAAACCCATCATTCATCATTCCTCCTCATGACACAAAGCTTCTTTGGCCAGGAAGTTGAGGATGATGGCATGTGAAGTCTTGTGGATTGCACTGCAATCTTATGTGACTAGAAATCACGTGTGAACTTCTACAGTTCAAAAAAAGGATGGGTGCTGTGGTCCATTTCAAGTGCAGCTTGCATACAGGAAGCTTATACATCAGTTTTTATAGATTTTATACTCTTTACAGATTTTATACTGTTCTATTTATGAATTTTCCTTGTCAATAATGGACTGTTTCCTCTGTTTACTGTTTGGCTATAATGCGATTTTACAGCTTTTACAGTGTAAAATGGTATTTGCATCGAGTTTTGTGTACGGGTGTACATGAGTGTCCATGAATTTCTCTTTGCACAGTGCAGCTGTGTTAGTGCGACTGATTTATCTGTGCTGAGACAGAGGAGGAAAATTGGCATGAGCAGTCGAACATAAATCCCCTCACTAGGCCTCTGAAATATGGAGGCATTAAGGGAGCAACGGGGATTTACACATTGCCACACTGTCTCTGAAGCACACACAGACACACAAATTTACATCCAGATATCCTGAAGGCAGCAGTTTTCTACCACCACAACTTCTCACAATTCACATCATTATAATGTATGTATGTATTCCTATAACAAAAATGGGAATACTAACTACTGCATCTCTTTACTTTGACTGTGAATTATTTTCATATCTTTGTAAGACTGACCCATATTCAGTCTTGATTCCATTTTGTGTGGTTGTGCATGTGTGCGTGTGTGTGTGTGTGTGTTTCAGTGTTTCCCCCTCTTCTTACTAGCCAATCTCTGGGGCTTTATTAGAGGGCTTGACAAAGACTGTCATCGTTTAGAGGGAGCCCACACCCGTAAATCTCCCATGCTGCATTGCGGCCCATCCTCTTATGCAGAAAGAACGCTCTCTTTGGTGCATGTGTGTAGACACACACACCGACACATTTCTAGACAAAGGAGGCTAAGCACTCACAGGCAATTTGCAGGAAAACGGCAATAACATTTTATCATGTTGGACTTGAGCCTGATAGAGCTGCCCTTTCTTTAATATATGTGTGTGTTTGTGTGTGTGTGTGTGTGTTTCCTTACCTGTATATGCAGGCAGACACACACATACACACACACAGTTCTGTTCATGGAGCTAATTTGTTGATCTCAGATGGAAGCTTGGGCCGTCTCCAACAGAGCGTGACGTTCTCTTAGTGCAAGGAATGGCCACGCATGACAATTATCAGCACACACACACTCAAACACTCAAACACACTCTCCCATGTAGACCGTTCCTTTCTGTGTATTTTCAATCCCTTGCTTTTGGCTTTTCCTTCCCATCCATATTTGCTTTACATTCTTTGTTTTATTATTTAAATCCTTTAATTTATTTTTCTTTTTTTTCTAGCGTCTGCTGTTATATCTGAAAGCAGCCAAGCAGTCAGTAAAATAGGGATGAAAAGCTGCAGGGAGTATCATAGAGCAGTGGAGAGGAGCAGCAGTGACTTTAATGATACATATGAAGATAAGAGGGGAGACAACTGGCCCATGTGACGCTCATATGACACTTTTACAGTTCACCTTGCAAACCTGTGTGCCTGCGCCCATTCATGCGTACAAATACGCAGTTGCCGATGCCCAAGTAGGAGCACACATATTTGCTCCTTTGTTCTTTTTATAGGGAGAACAACAGGCAAATCAGAGTTTATAACAAGACCCTTTTAGCAGAGAGACAGAAATAGGTTCACCACAACATACATGAGCAAAAACACGCATTGCTCTATTTTTCTTTCTATAGTTCAGATGAATCGTGAGCATATGTTCAATAGAAGATTAAACTTGCGTAATAAACGCGCTTGTTGCCTCTATAAATGGAATAGTGAGTGCTTGTGTGTGTGTGCTCGTTAGCTCTTTAATGATATATTAAATGGGGAAAAGGCTGGGCTTCCTCTCTTGTGGCGTCTGATGAGATCGAGAAGCTAATCATAATGAAAGAGATGGTTAATATCAGCGCTGCAAATGAACTCCACCTGCTAGAGCTCCCAGCACATAAACACCCTCCCCTCTCGTTTGAATCTCCAGCGCCATCTCTCTTACTGTTTTTTTTATTATAATTTATTATTTTTTTTTATCTAGAGCAGCATTACACAGCAACGCTGTTCGTGTCCGCTTATCCATGTCAATCTTGTTAAAGCGTGACATGTCCCCTTCTCCACGCAAATTACCGCAGGCGAGGAACAACACCACTGCGTCAGCTAATAACCGCAGCTGAGTGTGAGCGTGTGCGAACGGTTTGTCGCGTGTGTCTTCGTGATGGGAGCAAGAGGGGAACTTCATTGATTTATCGTTAACAGAGGACAACAGCTCCCCGTCAGCGTCTATGGCCGCTATAACAAACGATCTGCGCGCTCGGACGCGCTTTATTGTAGCTCAGCCAGTAACCTTTTCAGCTGCTGACCCAGAACGCAGGGAGGGGCTGTTTGCTCGTGTGTGTGTGTGTGTGATGGGGTTGGGGGGGGGCTTTTGAGATGTCAAACATATGTCCCCATGAGTCCTTAGACAGGAAGGTGTCAGCATGGAGGAGGGAGGAGGGGTAGAGGTGAAGCAGGATGGCAAGGGATGCTTACAGAAATAAACTAAGAAAGCCATTATGAGCATTTAAAAAAAAGAAGAAGAAGAAAAAAAACCAGTGCGTGCAGAACCACTCATGCCACACTTCCAAAACTGTTTGTCAAAAAATTAGGGTGTCTGAGCGGACACATAAGAGATGAAGGGGAGAAGAAAGGGGGAGGGAGAGACATAGAGAGAGTGTAAATGCAATTCCTTTTCTTAATTAGTTAGTAGACAGCTAATAAAACTGCAGCAGTAATGGCAGAATGAGAGCCAGGTGGAGAGAGGGAAGGAGGGAGGGTGCTGGCCTTAAAGACCTATGATAGTTTAATAGTCATATTGAGAGCAGAATAGAGTTACAGGCCTGTAAGTAACAGTAAACTTAGGCAGCCAGGACTTGATGTGGTCAGCTTTATACTGGCCTTAAAACCATTAATATGGCATGTTGAACGGTCGACACAGACGCCGTCGTTACACCCTCCCTACTCGGTTTCGCTCATTGCTTCTGTCTGTCTACCCTCAGTCTCTTTCTTTGTCTCATTTGCCTTTGGTTACTTCTTATCATAGCCCGGATGTTTGTCCTCTTGCATAAGAAAGTAGGTTGCTGCAAAATGGGGCAGCAGAGCTAAGAATGTGCCGCTGTGTGTGACAGCAAGGTTTATGGCTCCCCTGTGCTGCTTAACCACTTCTCCTCCTCCACTTTCTTGAAAAAGGGATGAAGGATAGATGTAGTGGTAAACATCAATACTGCATTAGCCGGCATTACAAAGCCTTCAGCCATTAACACTGAGGAATGGTCACAGTGAGGCATAAGGTTCATTGGGGGTCACTACAATCACCGGGCACCCCCACACCCACCTTTTGCCACATTTCTTATATCCCACTGGTGCTCTTTATTCCAACTCTGTCCCATTTCCTTCTCATATTTTGTATAACTCCTCTTCCCTTGTTTGTGGCTACCATTTTTAAAGTTTTCCTCTCTGCCTCTTACTAAGATGCTAAAAGTTTGAAAGTATTTACTAGCAATTTTCTGACTTTTTTTGTCTGAAACATATTGTAATAGTAGTATGGCATTTTAGGTTTCTTTAAAACCACCATATTTGGTCTTATTTGGACTAGTAACAGCTAGAATTGTTAAAACTGTAATTTAGTGTTGTACACCTTCAGACAAATAAAACAATTCCTCATGTGTCAAAGACAGAAAAGTCCAAAGAACTTACTTAGCTCTATTTTCTTCTTTTTGCAGACTGGGTTTGGATCCAAAGCTGTTGGCAAAAATCCTAAATATGTCCTCAGGTCGCTGCTGGTCCAGCGACACGTACAATCCTGTTCCTGGAGTAATGGAGGGAGTTCCCTCTGCCAACAACTACCAGGGCGGCTTTGGAACCACACTAATGGCTAAGGTACTAAGCCTGTTTTCTGGTTTCATTATTTGTGATTCTTAGAGTGTCTGATGTGTTTAATAATCAGTTCATCTTATTAATAAATAAACTGATAATGAAAGTGTTCTAAAATCCAAGAATCTGTATAGAGGATTCTTGGGTTGTTTGTGACAGTGGGGAGGAAGAACTCCCTTTTCACAGGAAAAGAATTGTCAAGAATAGTTTTTTCTTTAAATCCAGTATGTGCTCATCAACTAATGAGGCAGAAATTTCTACATATCCTACACACTAAAATAAAGACTTTTTGAAAATTGTTTTTCTTGAGCTGTTCATAGGATCCATTTGCACCTGTCACTTTTTCTGACTGTCTGTCCCTCTCTTCTCATGGCTGTGCTTAAAGGATCTTGGTTTGGCGCAAAACACTGCCACCAACACTAAGACACCCATCCCTCTGGGTTCCCTTGCTCACCAGATCTATCGAATCATGGGCTCCCGCGGCTATGCTAATAAGGATTTCTCATCCGTGTTCCAGTTTCTGCGTGAGGAGGAAGGACAATGAATGGAAGGGGAGCACACTGACTCTGCTGTTACAATACACAAATACACATAAACGTACATGAGATCTGCACACACCCCTGTGCCCCTTATCCCAGTTTGCTCAGGAGATGCTAAGGCCTTGCAGTCGAGCACAAACCTGCTACCCAACTTTCATACCATTTCGATCCATGTCCCCTCATTACATTAGCTGAATCGTATTTTTCCTTTATGATCCTCTGTCTATATGGAGGAAATCATAAAAGTGACTCTGATCAGGTTTATATGTAACAGTGAAAAATAAATGTGGTATCAGGGTAATTAGTAATAACTGAATTAATGTAAAAGCATGATTATGTTCTCTTTGGTTTTGTTTTGGGGGATTTGTGCTGTTTGCCTGTTACCCTATTATCCAACTTACCTCAGCCTGTTTATATTAAACTATAAAGGTCAGAAAAAAAATTCAATTTTAAAATTCAAATTTATTTGAAGAGAGTGAAGCGGTTACTTCATACTTATAATACCCACATACCAGCACTACATTTAAGGTTACAAAAATAAGCCACACTTGTTCAAAGTTTACTAGGTTTGTTACTTTTTTGTTTTTTTGACATTTTGTTTCTCCTTTCATTATTCAGTACTGCATTTAATTAATTTTTTTTACCTCATGAGTACACTAAAGTGTCAGTAAATCATCTTCTGTGGTACACCATTTAATCGACCAGTTCTGCTCTACTATGCTGTGAGATAAATATCTGGTTATTTTTGCACCACGTGCATCGCAGTGCGATGTGCTGGGCTGTTTTGATACAGTCACAGAATCTCTTTAATGTTACTGCTTTTCTCTATCTGCTTATTGAGCCACTGAAGTATTATTTTTGTGACCAGTGCTGTTAAAATATTTTCTAATGACTGCAAAATGTTCTGTCAAGCACCTTCTTAAGTCCATATTTCTCCTCTCTCTCTCTCTCTCTCTCTCTCTCTCTCCCTTTATGCGTGTATGACAATCTGTGTAAAATCAGAGAGGAATGATTCCTTCCTGCTCTTTGCATATTTCATATTGTTGTGTAGCACTGAAGAGGAATCTAAATGGACTGACATTTTTTTGTAGTAAAATTCATTATTGGTCTACAGTTTGTCTTTGCCCTGTGAAACAGATCCAGTCATACTGTAGCCTAAAATAAAAGCTGTTCCATGTATTCAGTGTTTGAATTTTCTTGTAAGATCATTTTTCTGTATTTTGTAGAACATCTACAATTATCAAACTAAATCAAAGCTCAGACGGTTAGCTTCATTTTGAAATGACTGAAATGCACAAACTATGAAAATAGGCATTCCTGATATTAATAGAATTATTATTGTTAATATTATATTGAATATAGCATTTTTACACTAAGAAAGGAGCTCAGAAATAATATTACCTGTTAACTGAAGACACTCTTAAAATTCTTTACTGTTCCACTAACTTTAACATAAAACATGGTAAATGGACTAGTTCTTATATTGGGCTTTTTCTACTCTACTAACGCACTCAAAGCACTTTATAAAACATCTCTCACCCATTTGTACCAAGTACTTTCTATCTAACATTCACACACATTGACACTCCAAGGAAAAATTGAAGACCAGCTTGAAGCTCAGTATCTTGCCCAAGGATACACTGGCATGCACACATGAGAAGCCAGGGCTGACTATTGACTCTAATTCCCAGAGGGTAATAGAAATATCAGTAGTTATTTCGGTATTCATCACTAGCATTGACGGTCACGTAAGTGCTGGTACTAAATTCAGTGACAATCTGCCTTTAAACTGTTGTGATATTAAATGGATGAATCAGGCATGGCAGGATTAACATGAAAGTTATCATCATGTTGTGAAGCTTCAAAATCTGCTTCTGTCATTGTGCTAAAATGGGGCCCTGGAGACACCTACTGTGGCAGGAACTACCACGGTGGCAGTTTTGAGTACTTAAGAAAGTGTCCAAATGTCTGTCAGCACACTTTATCACAGTTATGCAGGTATGATGTTGACATGAAAATGAGAGCATTTGAAGGTGGGTGTGGTGTGAGTTGGCTCAACTTGTTGGCTCAGGTCTTCTTATTTATGCTAGTATTCTTTATGACATCATACACAGCCTGTCACTGTTTCGAGGAAAGGGTTGATTCTGACTTTTTTTTCCCTCTCAACCTGTAAGTGGGGTCTCTTCTTGGAGGTCATATGTTGTGTACACCCTAAAGCCTTCCAGTGCACACTTGCATTTGTTTTTTTTAAAAAAAAAAGACAAGGAACAGAGATTATGTAACAGACAATAATGCATCATCAACCTTCTGGTTTCATGTCTTAGATCCTGTTTCTCTAGTTCTATACCTCTTAATGTAGGAAAATCAGCACATGATCCTGTCATTCTCCTCAGCGGGTTGTTGTTCCATCGTTCCTTCAAAACCTCTTCAACAGGCACTCGTATAACGCTTATAGCCAGCCGGGGAGAAATAGCAGCACTAATCTCAGAATGATGCCCTTATTTCCATCATTACAATGAAATGGGAGGGAAAAAAACAAGTGTGGTTTTGTTTTATTTCTCTCTCTCTTTTTTTTTTTTAGGGTTGATGTTTCTTCAACGTTTTATGGAGCTGCTGTTGTCTAAGTGGCAGCCGCAGCTCTAGCAGACTGTGGCGAGCCATTGGTGGCAGGAGTTGTGTTGTGGGCTTGTGACTCACTCTGTTATTGTTCCTTGGGAAGTTATGCACTTGCCTCGGCTGCGTTCTTTGAAGATTATCTTCATTTGATTGTAATAGAGTGGAGGTACTCAAAGCTTTAGGTTAAGGATCCCTTGTTATCTCTTCTATTTTTCAGTGTCTTTTCTCCATCGGAATTTTGCACTGTGGCCTCTGCAGACAATAGGATCTGGTCTTCCTGAGGTCTCCCATAAGCAGAGCTACGCCTCTGGCTTGGCCTGCTGAATTAGGCAGCTTAGCTGATTCATATTTGGGTGTTTTAATTCGCCTGTGTTTTATAGCAGGCTGCTGAGCCGGCGGTTTCCTCATTAAAGGACACATGAAAGCAGGCAGTAAAGGAGCCGTGGTGAGACCGGCCTGTGCTGACGTCTGAAGGGGATGCGAATGACTGAGGGACCGAACAAGACTCGAGCCAGCCGGTCTGAGCCGGAGAGCCTCACCCTCTCGGCTGGGCAGCCAGTGGTGGGACACCAGACACACCACACAGACTGTCTCGACACCAGCATACAACACTAAAGTGTCAGCAAGAGTTCAGCAATTGATGCATAGGTTGTGACTGTACAAATATGTCAGTCTTACAACACCAAAGCGA
>VUQR01023133.1:4268-16533 GCA_015108515.1 Hemichromis elongatus | reverse complement strand
CCCCCCCCGCCTCCATTTTTTTTTTTTTTTTTGAATTTGCTGTCGGTGGACAGCTGCACTGCACCGCCCCTATCAAAATGCTTTGTGCTGGTTGTGGGAGCTGGGGAGACCTGAGCCAATTCACACTAATAGGATCTTATAAGGCCGATGTAATTTCTGTTATGTGCGCAATCTACGAGCCCATCATATCTTGAAGCTCAGTCACACGCAATCTTCCAGCGATTAAATGGCATTTTGATGCCGGATTAGGCCATTGAGGATTCAGCCGTATAGTTTCTGCGACGAAGAGATGGGAGTCCATATGTGTGGCTGGGTAAATGTGGTTGTAATTTGCCTCACTTTAATGCGTCGTTTTGGCACAGTGTGACTCGGGGTTTAGATGGCCGTGTAGTGCTGCTGCTCCTGTTGAAAGTCAGCTCCAAATTTCCCAGACAGTTAAAAAAAGGGGAAAAGAACCCACCATTTTCCCTTTCCTTTTAAAGAGACTGCACCTTCTAAATATTCTGGTAGTCCGCCCCGTTCATCTTTATTTTTATAGTGCGATTTTATTATGTACAAACTAAAACAATTTTCCTGCGTTACCCGTGTCCCCATCAGGCTTAAAGACACCGGCTGATAGTTTACATAAATCTGCCTTGTGGTTTCGCCTCGACCCGTGAGGCTTAAACGGTGTATTATTCCAAACATATGCATTTTAATCAGCTCGGTCACACTTACAAGAACTCCAGTTAATAAGGCCATCAATCAAACGCGTGCGCGGGAGGGAGCAGGGTGGGTTGGGAGGAGGTAGGGCTCAACGGTTCCGTTTTTGTGGGTGCAGTAGAATCTGATTAGGACAAGCCTTTTAATCCAGAAAACAGGATTAATTAAATAAAAATAAATAAATGAATACAAATAAAACTCTGTACCTAAAATCATATTTGGTAACTACATTTTTATTCTTGGTGTCTGGCTTCACTGGCAGGAATCCAAAATCGCCAAATTTTGGAACAATCAGAATAAAGGCTTGAGGATATGTCACCTAAATAAAAGCATTTTTTGAAAATAAAATCATGTTCGATAATTTCATCGCGCAATATGTTAGTTTTTCTTTGGTCAGTTGTTTGTTTGTTTGTTTTACTTCGAGGCCCAATCTAAATACCACACACTTTCTCGCCTATCACTGCAGTATTTTCTAATCCATGACCTAAAACTCCCTTTAAAGGGTGATTTGTGTGTCTCTCCGCGGGCCGCAGCACTTAGCCAATCCTATTACGCTCCAAAAACTCTTTTAATTTGCTAGGGCCCGGTCAAATGCGGCCAATTAAGATCCCGCTGATTGTTGGCGCTCTTCTCCGAATGATCGATCTCGTTGCATTTCCAATATCTGCAGACAACTAATTCTGTCGCGTCTATTAAGTGCTCGCAGAGAAAAATATGAGTGGCGTTAACGGAGCCCGGGGACCACTTAACTGTCACGGTCAATCTAACGGTCCCATCAGGAAATAGGAGGGGGCGTACTCTGGTGTTTTGACAGCTACCACTTGAGAACAAAATAAGTGATATTATTGAGGGGAGGCGGTAGGACTGGTGGACCTGAACCAATTGTGAATGGAGAAGATCCTTAATACGCATGAAGCAGATCGAAACTAAACCAAAGAAGGTGATAGGGGGAAAAAAACAACAAACGAACAACAAAAAAAACAAACAAAAACACAGCCAACCAAATATAAAGTTTATAATAAAAAAAATTAAAAAAACGAAGAAAAAAATCAGTCACACATTATTCCGTATTCTCGCACAAAATGCTAAACTGTTGTAACAGTGCAAAGCGAGAAAATGGTTTTAAAGAAGGACCGTGGGCATAATTTTATCACACTGTCTCTTTTAGGGTCATGGGAGAAAACAGGGAATGTTGGTCGGCATTAAAAATGCTCACTTCTTCTTCGTTTTTTTCTTTCTTTTTTTGATTGTCCTCTCTTCATCCTCTTCTTGATCCTTCTCTCCCCTCCCCTTTTCAGACCGTGCTGTGGTAATCCGTTCCCTCGGCGCCTTGTTACCTTTTGGCTGAAACCTTCCTGGCATTATCATTAATTCAACACTCAAAATTCACCCGGTCTTACATATACATCATTTAATAATTTTACTAGCATCTGCACATTTCGGCCCGGGCCGTCGAGAGGGCCCCGGTGTGGAGAGCTGGCTATAATGAGACGGCCGCAGTCTTTTAACAAATCCCCTTGTTAAAAAAGAGAGATGGAAAGCATCATTCTCGTGTAACTAACAATACGTGTAGGCTGATTTTTTTTTGGACGCATAAAAGACGACAAATAATGATCAAAACCTTAACGTAATCAATCACGGAGATTTAAACGTTTCTCTGGGCCAACCCCCTTCTTTCTCTTTCTCTCTCTCTCTTTCTCTCAGCAGTCACAATAATCTTGTAGAAATCAAATATGAGTTTGTGTCCATGCGGTCATATTTCAGCCTACTGTCCCCGGCTCTTTAATGGGATTATTATATTTCAATAACAGCAATTCCTTTGCGCGTTTTATACCTGGAGACCTTTCTATTCTCCCCAAGTATAAACTGGCTTTCACTGTTTATATACTAGCTAGCTCACCTCTCATGCTGTTTCAGTCCTGATCATATAATACGGTTAAAAAGCTTGCGGTTAAAGGTGTGGTAGGTATGTGGAGCAAGAGTTCTTTTTTTTGTTTTTTGTTTTTATCTGGTCAGAGGCACTTCTTCCCTCTGGTCCAGTGTCACAGATGAGGATTTGCTGAGCACTGAAGGCGTGAAAGTGACAAAAGCGTCAGTCCTGCTTGTTGGGGAGCAAGCGAAGTCCGAGCCGGAGGGCCTGGTTGAGATGCCGTTGGACTGACTGGAGTGACATGCCAAGCAGGAGCACGGAGTTCCCCCGGGACCTAGGCCGTGAGTGGGACCTGAGTATAAGGAAGGGTGTCTGAAGGCGCACAGGAGCTCGGGCCTCTGGTAGGGATGAGACAGCATCCGGAAACTATCGAGAGAGCGCAGGGGGGTTGAGAAAGGGGCGGCTGCAGGAGCTGAGCCAGCCCCGACGCCCAGGTGAGAGTAGTAGGGCAGCGGCAGGTGCGATGGAAAGGGATAGGGCAGGTTCCCCGTGGCCGCCGCATGGCTCATCATGTAGGTGTAGAAGGCCGGGTCGGCGGGGTGAGGCCAAGTCATGGCCAGACGCTGGCGTTTATCTTTCATCCTGCGGTTCTGAAACCACACCTGTGAAGGAGACACAGCGGGTCAAATATTAACCAAAATCCCCGCCCCCCGTGACCTGACAGAACAACAAGGAAATGCGTAGATAACGTTTGGCTTTTTTTTTCTTTCTTACGCGTGACAATATTTGGTTTTGGGTTGAACAAACTTGTTACTGTAATTTAATTATTTATTGTGAATTACGTGGCATTTGACTCTCATCAATACCATCCCACATAAATAAATAAATAAATATGACCTGTAGTTACATAACGCTGTGCCTGCTTCTTGAGTGTTTTTTTTTTGTTTGTGTTGTTTTCTTCTGTTTTTCTTCTTCTTATGGACTATTTTAATCTTACTTGCGATCTAACTGCGATTGTTTTCCAGAAGATTATTTCTATACACACGCAAATATATAATTCGCAATCGTTTACGTAAGCCTGACCATTTTGCAGTTTCCGTGGATTTGATATACATCAACACAAGCTCACAATATGCGTCGAGAGGCCTAACGCAGCCCTGCTTCCCTGAGATGAAATCTTACTTTGATGGTGGTTTCGGGTAGATTTAAGGCGGCCGCAAGTTCGCATCTCCGCGGCCTGGACACGTAGTTTTCTCGGTAAAACTCTTTCTCCAGGCGTGCTATCTGCTCCCGCGTGAATGCTGTTCGGTACCGGCGAATCTGGTCTGCTGCGTAAGACAGAGATCCCTGACCCGGGACAGTCTTACTCGGTTCAGTTCCGCACTCGTTCTGGTGGCTTGGAGAATCCCCATTTCGACCTGAAACAAAAACAGAGAATAATCATATTTTATTTAGAATCCAGAGTAAAACGCACACATTTACAATTTAAACAGAACGAAAAGAAATCCAAGCGTTTTATTTATTTCATTCGCTGCCATTTGAAGACCAGCAGGCTAACTCCATTATTTGTTTGACTTGTAAAAAAAAAAAAGAAGAGAGACTTCCTGACAGCTCGCTTAGCTCCTCACTTGGTGTAGGTTTTAAATTACAATTCAGTTTCGACTACTATTATTTTTTGTACATGTATTTTCCATGATATATTGATTTGATATGAACAATAATTTCCATTGGTTAAAAAACAATAATTAAAATGTATTGTTTTCGTTCGTTTGTGGTTTCACCATCCTTTTAGCCTGAGGTCTGCTACTTCAAATATTTCATGTATAATTGTTTTTTTTTTTCATATACATTTCATACAGTATGATATTCACAGTACACTGAGCAGTGGGTGTTTGCGCCTTCACAACTGCCTGAACCACTTGAAAATGATTTTCTTGAACCTCCACGTTCTTCTTGGTGAGGTAGCCCATGAGCATATTTGCAGTACGAGTAACTCATTGTCAAAGCCAGTGAGGGAAATGTCAGGTTACATTGTGGGTGTCACCTCAGCGTCTGCAGCCACACCGATCACTTGACAGAAGAGCTGTGCAGCATCAACTGCAGCTGCAGTGTTTGAACCTGAATCAGACCCTGGATCTGTTTCACTGAGCATAAATATTACAGTTCTGTTTAACTCTACAGTGCCAATATTTTGATTGCTTTTTGCTTTCCCTTCGCACAAGCATGCAATCCAACCTGCACCCATACACAGCCTACCTTTAGCTGTTGGGTAGTCCATGCTTTCAGGCGTGCAGCTGACATCAATTTCTTCATAGAAGTCCGACTCCGTGTCTGAGCTGCTGCCGTCTTTGTGGTGATGGTCAGTCTGGTGCCTCTCTCCGGGGGTAGACGTGCCAACCGGCCTCGCGTCGGCGCACATATTTCTCCGTGCGCTCTCCTCCGCCGCTAGGTCGCTCCTGTCGCGGGAAAAGGGGGCAGCTCCTGGGCTCAGACAACCTCTGTGGACCGGCTTGCCTGGTGGTTCTCGCACGGGGCTACCGATGGCTTCCGACAAATTAGAGCCGCTCTTGCCAAGCTGACCCCCCTCTGCCAGCATCACCATCTCCTCTCTGCTTTCCATCACAAGCACGACTTAAAATAAACAAACAAACAAACCTCGACTTCGTGTCGAACCGTCAAAACGGAGGAAATGAATCTCAGGTTGGAGGGGTGTGCGCGTGTGTGCGTGCTGCGGGGATGGCGGTGGGTGGGAGATTGCGTCCTAAAAGAAAAGGAGAGGCTTCTGGAAAAAAGAGGGGATGCAATCCGGTCTGAACCTGAGAGAAGACCGCTTCTGAGTGCCGAGTGGGAGCTCTGGGAGGGATCACCATTTACCCTCTCTCTCGCTCTCTCTCGCTCTCTCTCTTTCTTCAAAGCTGTCATTCTTAATGACCCAGTCTTCACGATGGTCCCCCCTGATGACGACACTCATTGACTGAATCTGTGGGTAAACAGAAGGAGCAACGGCAACGGCGACGGCGAGGTGGGGGTGGGGGATGTCAGAGGGTACAACAGGAGGCAGCAGAAACAAGAAAGGTTATCTATACAGCATATTCATTATTTATATGATGATGTATCTGTGGTGTTGAAATGTGCATTATTATTATTATTATTATTAGTAGTAGTAGTAGTAGTAGTAATTGTAGTAAAATAATGTATGTGTGTACATATACATTGCTTAAGACTTTTAGTGTATATCAGTATATTGAAATTACTAATAAGCCTTTGTAACGCCCTCCACCAAACAGATAAAATTAATCATCAGTTAATATTTTCAGTTTTTTTTTTACTTATTAAATAAAGTTCAGCTTTGCTGTTGCTCAAATATAACTAATTAGCACAAATGCATTTAATAAAAATCACATCAATCATTTAAATCTCATTCCCCCCTCCTTCCCCCCTCACCTTCCCCTCCTTTGTGATTATTATCATCATCTTAAGTGGAGTCAAGTAAAGTCTCCAAAGTTCAGGTCTTGCGGTCAGGGTTTAAATAAAGGCCGATTAGAGATTAAAAACAAACAAACAAACAAACAAAAACAAACAGCAAACGTTGAACCGAAACCATTCTCTTCATCCTTTATGCCTAAACAAGTTATGAAATGTTGCACCGTGATTTGTATTGTTAGTTTGTATGATCACTGGCTGTTAATCAGTGTTAAATTGAAATAAAATGTTCCATCGTTGAAAAATTAAAGAAATCAAAACAAAAACATGACACTGTTATGGGGTTCTTTGCATTCTCATACTGGCAGTGGCCGTTTTTCCAGTTCTCCAGACGTGCAGTGTTTCAGCAAAAAGTCTGTAGATGATGATAATGGAAGAGCTAACCTGCTGCACATTGGGCTTGTAGTTGCTGTTTAGAAGTGGTCACATTTGGACTCTGCCTCCGAGGCGTAAAGATACCTTCATTACACTGAACGTTTAACAAAATGTTTATTTAAGACAGCTGCAGCAAATATATTTTTATTAAAAGCTGGTGTGACTGTTTCTGAGCTCCCAGCTGCCCAAAATATTAGGTTTTCGTGCTATAACTCTAAAACCATTACAACGTGGGGACAACATTTAAACATCAACGTACCGTTTAAGTGCAAACATTTTAAGGAGTTGAGGCTGATGACTTCCTTAATCATGTCTCTCTTTGAGCACATTGAGCAAGTTGGGTGATATCAGAGGTGCCTCCACACACGCGATTTTCGAACTGCGAAGCTGTGTGTGGCTGCATGTATGTGGATGCATATCATATGTCACAGATAGGCGGTGTCATGTGGTCTCAAAGAGAGGAGAGGGACAGACTGTGGGGTTCCAGCACCCTTCGCTGTCCTTGTGCGCCCTCGCCTGTCCGAAAGTGAGAAAAGGCCCCGAGCATCAGCCACCCCTCCCCCAGAGCGATGGATGAGAAGTGAGGGAAATTCCTTTAGCTTTCTCGTCCGACTCTTTCATCTGTTTGGAAAAAACCGCTCCCCTCTCTCTTCTTTTATTTTTGTTGCTCTATCTATCTATCTATCTATCTATCTATCTATCTATCTATCTATCTATCTATCTATCTATCTATCTATCTATCTATCTATCTATCTATCTATAAAAAAAAGTGAAATCACACTGTGCAGATTTAAACATTAACTTGAAGTTGTTAACCACAAAATGACATAATTGCACCGAAATGAAAGAACGTGTTACTTTTGTTTTGAAAAATCATAAACACTGGTCATCGCGCAGTGTTTGTTGGTCAAGCGCCAAAAGATGTTAAAGATCCTGTTGCTCTGCTACTCGCTGGGTTTTACGTAATGGGTCGTGGCTAGGGCAGATAAAATCTTGCGATCACCCTGAGATAACGCTTCAAAAAATGCTTTTGCGCAATGGGTGACCTTGTGCGTTTACAGTAGTATCACGTATATTGTGTGTGACTTAGATAGTAAAGGACAGCGGATTGGTTTGGAGAGCTTGCTGAGTGTGGGACGCGGTTTACTTATTTACATAAAGCAATTTCCATAGTATGGAACGCAGTTATTATTATCTTTTATTCCATGAACATTCGATCCACATTCTTGTGGCAGAAGTGCAGAAAACTGAACTGCAGCGTAGACGCCTCTTCAGTGTCTACTTCTTCAGGGGAAGATCAAAGAGTGGGGAGCGCCCCCCGCGGCAGACACTGTAGAATGCGCCCCTTAGTTTTACTAGCCAGCCCAACTTGAACTTGACCATGGAGCCTGTGCGTGTAATCCAATCCTTGGCCACGGCGGTGCAGATCTGTCAGAATGTTTGCTTTTTAGCACAAAATGTGCTTCAGTGCGCGATGGAGTTGCGCACGAATTAGTTTGGTGGGTGTTGAGCGAGCCGCTTGCCGAGGCGCACTGCGTTTCACACAAAAGGAACCTGGAAGAAAATAACAATTTAGCCTCTCCCCACTAAGGTGGCCCCTCCCGTCTCCATTGCTTCAACTTGGCCTTGAAACGGGATGACGCAGCTACCAGAGAGTTAACTCGTTGACCTTGGAGTGAAACGAGTCTTGATGACTATACAGCTGGAAATCTCTGTGCTGTAAGAACCTATTTTATCGCACTTCCCTGCTACATACCCCATTACACCAAGGGCTTAGCAAGCCACTGAGATCAGACCTGTATTACCTAATTAAAAGAGGAAACATCACGGGGTATGGCTTACCATCAGTTCAGCAGCAGAAGCAGCAGCAGCAGGGCAACCCACCAGGTGCAAAGCCCTGATATTTCACAAGAGTGCATGCGATTTCTTAGTCTGGTATGTGGGTCCCTGATATCTTTGAGAAAGGTGATATTTACAAGTCTGCCTGGTTGCAAATGTTTTCGTCTTTTTTTCTTTTTCGAGAGCGCCTCTGTTATCAGTCCCCACTTAATGCTCACGTGCCTCTGTTTTCTCGCTGCTCTCCACTAATTTTAGCGTGTAATAATGAGCGCTATTGAGTTACACTGCCGGCAACATAGATTTATTCACATTTCTGGCCTCAGTTTTCAGGGGGTTTTACCACAACTGCCGTTCAAGTAATAATGTGTAGATGCAAAGCAACATACAAACAGGCATCCCGTTGATTTGCATGTAATTGAAGGCGTGAGACAGATAGGTCCCGCAGTGAATAAGCGCAATGTTTTAGGAGTTTTGAAGTTTTACAAATCTCAATGTAGGTTAAGTTGCGGCCTCGGTTGACTAAGAAAAATACCCTTATGGAAACAGCGGGCCTCACGTTAGTTACGTTTGCAATTGTTTTGAGTTGTTTGCCTAGTTTTGTTTTGTTTTTTAAATTCAGTTATCCAAGTCTCTATTTTTTCATTAAATTTCAGGTCGTGAAAGCCACACTGTGCAGGCCTTTCCCCTGCAAATACCTTAAAATCAATGCTACTTTGATAATAATTGTTTTTTAACCTTTTTTTTCACAGAACAGTAGAGAATTATTAGGAACGTATGAAAACAGCTAGATAGTCTACGCTAAGGTATTTGATTTCTGAAGTAACGAAATGCAACCACTCAACTCAGCAAACATTTTAAAACAAGCGAGCTACTTCAGTCTCTGTCTTTAAAAACATACAAACAAAAAATCACCCTGAGATTAAAAAAGAAAACCCAAATGCTTCCAAATCAGTCGTTTTGCCGCATTTTAATGACAGAGTTGCAGTTTTGATGACATTAACAATTAATTTTTTTTAATTTAATAATGCAGAAAGAGCAAAGCCTCTGTAAAGCAGCTTAACAGGTGCACATATTTAACCTCACTGGATTATTCAAAATGTATATTTACAGTTAAAAATTGTTAGGCTACAATTTAGAGCGCAATGTTGCTTATTTTGGAGTACTTTTAGCGCACACGATGCTATTACTGAAAAAACAAACAAACAGAAAGACAAGCAGAAAAAAACCTGCCCTAAAAAATATCTTAATTTTGCAAATAAATAAATAAATAAAAGCGAGTAGTCCCTTCTGCCGTAATACATATTACAAAAAACAACAACAACAACAACAACAACATAATAATAATAATAATAATAATAATAATAATAATAATAATAATAATAATAATAATGTGTTGGTCAAATTAAAAATGTAACGATGATGATAGATAAGGACGAAATGACTTAGTGTCGGCCTGATGGCAAATAATACTCCCTGCATTCGGACGGTGGCCTCGAATCAGAAATATAACAGATGTGGAACCGACTGAACATGCAGTGAAAGGCAGAGCAGATCTGTATATCTGCTGAGGTTCTCATGCCAATAAAGTGATTCTACATGCAGCTTACAGGCTATAGTTTAGGAGGCTGTTAACGCAAGATTTAAGCCCAGGGCGGGAGAAACTGGAGCAGAGCGAAAAGTTGCAGCAAAAGTGTCAGTCAAGAGCGAACATTGAGAACACTGTGAGGATTTCCTAGGGAACACTAGACCTGGCTGCATGTGTCCCTCCCAAAAAATGAAGTAGGCCAGCTTTCCTTGTTCCTTTTAAGCAGTCCGTCATAATCACAGTGCAGGCACTTGTCCAGAAAATATGGAAAAGACAAGTGTGTGACCGCCCTGTGGTTAACTGCTTTGGCCACAAAAACATACTGGCTCTTATGTTTTGACAGTTTTTTTTTTGACAAAAGCATGTGCGATCAACACCGACTTTTGACTGCGCGTTCTTAGCAGCCTGTTTTATATCCCAATTTGTGTTATTAAGGATATAAATTTATAGCTAGGCATAACTTTATATAGACTGCTTTACCAAGGCTTCAGGGGCTCAGGCCGTGGATCAAATAAGCTCTTTCTTTCTCTGACTGCATAACTTCAGTGCCAGTACAAACACGGGGTTGAGCCTTGATAATGACCTCAGAGAAAAACCTCCGGGCTTTGCTGACAAATCCCAAAGTGAAGTCTTAGAAACTTTGCAGGATGCTTGAAATAGCTCAAGGGGTACACGTCAAATTTATAATTCACTTTGATTTAGTGGAACTTACAAATATAAGATTAATCATCGTTTAGTCTTTCCTTTTCATCCTACGTACGTTTTTGCGTAAATCTGAGAATTCAATGCAAATCCAAAAAGAATTCAATGGTGATTCATCTGAGCCTTTAAAAGGTGTTTATAACGAAGGTTCCTGCCACACAAGCACAAGCCAGTGGTGAATTGTGCGTCTCCTCGGCTGGCACTGGCCCCCTCCTGTAGTCTGTTTTCATTGTACTTGGGGATGTCTTGTGTCTGGACTGACCACATGGACGCGCAGACAGCCCCCATGGCTGGCCTTCTTACCGGAGGACAGTAACACGAAGAATTAAAGAACAGAACGTAGATTAAAAACAGGTTTCCTGGATTTTTTTTTAAAAGAGTCTCTCTGGGCAAGAATATAAAAAAAAGCGCAGAAAGAATGGATAGAATACTGATTGATATTAAATGCAGCCTGGTTTAACATGAACAAAGTCCATATCCTATAGATTAACGCAACCTTATTTTTTTCAGTTCTTTGTTCTATTCTTTTGTTGTTGTTGTTTTGTTTCTTTGTGTGTGTTTTTTAAAGCTTTGCCCTTATTGACTAGTACGCCACGAGGCAGTGTAGTCAACAGGCCGGGCCTTGTAGCGTGACTCGTAAATATTGTTGCATATTGCTGATGAATGATTTCATTACATGAGCTTTCTTGTATGATGACAAAGAACTAACCCAGACTAGTTCGTGCTGAAGCCCCTTTACTTAAGCCGTACAATTATTCAAATCCGCCGAATGCAATAACTTTTCCATTTGACTACTAAATAAATGTTGCATGTGACGCTTTTTATGGGTCTAAACGGAGATGTCTTTGAAAAGGTAGAGCCTTTGCAATCCAAATCTAAGGATGGAATATATTTCCCTTTGAGCTCAAAAAGACAGACAGTAGCTCAGTTCTGAATGCCATACTCCTCTTAAATAATAACCATTACAAACACGCGTTTAATGGCTCATTTGAAAAAAAAACAAAAAACAAAACAAAACTTGGCAACGATAAGCTATTTATTTATTTATTTTACATTTTTAGTCAAACTCAAAACATTAAGATGAAATCTCTGAGTATTCTCGCTTTTGAATAAATGTGGAACTCACTTAAAAGAAGAGAAAAAAACCCATTCCCAATACTTTCTCTCCATCTGCATCATATGCCCTGTTAAATCAAGCACCTCCCCCAAAAAGACTAAGCATCAAGCACATTTTTATTTATTTATTCTTATTTTTTTTTATTAAACACAACTGCTTTCTTAAACTTCCTTTTGTTTAACAACTTCAGTCCATCCCCTTTTTTGTCGCCCGGTGCCAGCAAGTCTACGGTTCACAATATAAAACTAAACAGTCTAAATCAGTCTAGTTTCACTTGATATATTATCGAAGTTAATGATGTGTTGGAATTTTAAAGTACAGTGGTTCATATTTTAGATAACAAATGGGACGAAAGGATTTAAAAAATAATAATTTTTTCTCACATAAAGTATTTAGCTTGTAGGCTGGAAGCCAAACACCTCCATCCATTAGTAGCGGCTTCTCTTTGGGTTTTTAGTTCCTCAGTCTCATAGCAGAAACAGTACACACAGGGACATGTAGGTGACAACTCATGGTGGATTTGGAAAATCTGGTAACAACCACAAGGGAAAATCTACCAGGTCCTTCTGCAGTCATAAACGCTAACCAGAGG